>APFE031259337.1:0-20771 GCA_000404065.3 Pinus taeda
GAAGACTCCATGCCCAAGGATGATCCAGAGGACACTTGTACCATCAGATGTCATCAGTCAACAGAGTTTTTTAACTCCACTTCTATCTTCTCATCATCTTTCTTGTACCCAGATTCCACACCCTGCGGGGAATTGTAATAAGTGATGCTAGTAATGATGAGCTTTTTTTGAATTTGCAACAGGCCTAGGATGTGGGACTCGATCAGCAAACGAGTACACCTTGGAGTGTTTTTTTTATCCGGTTAATTATCCCTTCTTTTTCAGAGGCGGATAATTCTCTAGATTTTTTCACTCATTTTTACCCCAAAGCCGAGGTGACGGTTTGAAGATTGAGCCCCTGACACATCTTAGTGTCTAGGGTCGATGTATATTACCATACTAGATCACACAAAAAGTTTCGTGGAATTTGGCTAGGTCTAAGTAGGATTTTTTAATAGTTAAAAATTTCCCGCAAAACGGGATTTTTTAATTATTTTCTATGTAATGGCATAAATAAGTGGCCTTAGGAAATGTCTGGCGCGTATGACTACTTGAAATTCATCCTCAGAGGCCCAGCATTATCCTAGAGCCTACTTTGGGGGTCAAAAAATGACCTAGAGTCCCTCAAAAGCCGATTTTTCAAGTGACAGTAGCAAAAATGAAGAAAAAATTCAAAAAAATGAATAATTGGAAAAATTTATAAATTTTTCCAAAGTCAAAATAAGTCAAATTTTGACATGGAAATTACGTGGAGAGTCAAAGGTGATGTGGCAAGGCACGTGGGGTCCACCACATAAGGTACAACAGAAAGTCAAAGTGCCAAGCAAGTCAAATGGGCCAACGTTGAACTATTACGTATGGCTAAAGTTCAATAATTTGATTTAATTCAACATGTTGAAAATAAAGTGGCATGTTAGGAGGGGACCCACTTCACCCTCCTACTCTACATATGGGAAATTAAAACAGCAAATACACATATCCAAATCGTATTACACGCTGGCCCAATCAAGCTTCAACGCAGTTGTCAAAGGCATATACGCAGGTCAGCACAACATGTTTACGTTGGCAGTCAATACGCAATCACACTTGCCCACTCAGCATATTACTCAGCCAATACACAGCAATTAAAACAGAAATATGCACACGCTAAATTAAATCTCCACGCAGATTCGTGGGACAGTCAAACTTTCAAATGTTTCCAGCAAGGAATTAAACGGAGTTAAAGGTTCAGATAAGGATTTTCTTGAGATATTTGTGGAGATTGGTCTCCACTTGTCCCCAGAGTTTTACGCACTACAATCTAGCTCCATGCAGCACGTGAAACTGGCACATACGCATAGTTAACAGAAGTCTATACGCAGTTCTGAGGACAGCATTGAAGTTTGGTTTGCATGGTGTCATTGCCTTCAATTTTTATTGAGAAATCAATGGGAGTGTATCTCCACAATATTTCACACATGGCAGCCTCATATATTCACGCAGTTTAAAGGCAACCAATCAAACAACAACTTAAAGAGATATTCGATGGACAGCAAGGCTCTATTGACTGCCAGCTACAGGATTACAAAACAGTCATATCAGCCGCTTGTACAAATTCGTTTTTACATTGGGATTGTCATCAAGTTACAATTGTCATTTCATTTTTCATTGGGATTGGCTCCCATAGTTCTATTTAAATGAGCCTTTGGCTCTCATATTGCATGATAGAACGAGCTGGCGGAGACTCTTCCGGATTGTGTACTCATCTTTCATATAAATAAATAAAAGTCTTTGGGGTTAATAGCTTCTCTTGTGGTGCACTCTTTGGTTGATGAGGTATACCTGTGTCGTTTGATATTCATTTGATTTTACATTTGCTATCTAGTTGCTTTTCTTTGTGCATTTGCCTGAAGGCATTATTGTCTAGGGAGGAGAGATTCGCAGCTATCTCAAATCTCCTTTGGGCTTGGTATATTTTGTGCTCTCGTTGTAGCTTGTCATTGTCAGTTCAATGACAAGCTCAACTTGGTCTCTATATGCCAAGTCTTTTTTGCACTAACAATTAGTTTGCAGGCATTTTTTATTTAAGGACAGGTTGCCAACTCTATTGGAGTGTGAGGACTTCTTCGGTTGGAATAGTCACCTCCAAGGATATCAAAGGACCCACAAGTTGTTCAAGCCAACAATCTCATAAGACATCAAAAGATTTACTCAAGAGGGGGTTTCTTGAGCCCTTTGCTTATTTTCTATCTTGAAAAATTATCACATATTTTCTTCTTTCATTTGTGTGCATATTGGTTTTATCTTGCATTTGAGGCCCTATTTCTTTTGCATGCTAACTTTTTTGCTTGCTGTCCTACAGGTGTTCCTGGAGGTAATTCAAGTTTGAAGAAGAAAGCCAAAAGCATAAGCTAAGTAACCTCTTTCCATTTGGAAACTCAAGTCCAAGGTTATTTGGGCTTTAACTTGAAAACATTTGACTTCATTCTAAGCAAATAAAAAATACAATAAAAAATTTCATTTCTTAAAGAGCAACGCTTTGAAGGCACTGGTTGTTTATGTGTTTCATGCTTATCTTATGTGTTAATGGCTATTGCTCATATCAGGTTTTGCTTATAGATCTTAGATAAATAATCTATTTAACTCTAACAGTTCTCCTAGAAACTCGCATCTTTTTTTTTTTAGCTTAACTTTTCATTAGGGGCCACCCCCCTTAGCTAGCCTAGGAGATAGCTCAAACGGAGAGAGTTGGGATTAGTGTGACAACCCCTTCTCTGAATTCCCAGCCACCAACCACACCTTGTGGGATTGAAGGCTTTTCTCACTGACTTGTAGGTAGGTGCGGGCGGCAGGGTCAACAGGTTTGAAAGAAAACGAGTAGGAAGGGCTCAACCCTCACCCCAGTCTAAACTGCTAGGGTTTGAGGCTTTACGCTATACCTTTTTTGTGGGCCGTTAGACTTCAAAACTTATCTTTCTTGGAAGCTACAGGATTTGAAGCTTGGTCTAAGCATTTATTTGAAATTTTTCTATGGACTTTAAAATTATTTTGTGAAGTTGCTAGCTTTTAAGGACTTCAAGCAAATTCTGCCTTCTAAAGCCAGGCTGCAAAGGGGTTTTCTACAAAATTTCTGATATGAATTGTTGATAACTTCCCAAGGTTGCAGGGACATTAAATCATTTTTTTTTGGGAAATTTCTACAGTAAATTTGTGGAGGTCGAATCCTGAAACCGTAAGAAATTACCCAGAATTTCCTTAGTAATATCTAATTCAATTCTTTTGTGGTTAAATTGGGCTAGGCCGCATGCATTAAGGGCTTGAATTTCATTTGTTGCCTAACTTGATAGGGAATCACAAAAATTTTAAAAGGGTTTCTCCACTAAAATTTTGTTGACTTAGCGGTGTTCTTTTGCAAGGTTCAGGACTTCTCCAAACTGACCCCTTTCTACTAGATGTGAGCTTAAAATTTCCTCCAAAACTTGTTGCTCATGGAAAGTTGATTGGCAGGATTATAAACAGTAACTTGTTCATTAAGAGACATATCTCTGGTATCAAGGAAACTTTGCAGCAGAGAAGTTTTTGTTTTGGGACTGTTTTTTTATTTCATTTTGATTAATTTTTCTTTTGTTGGATATAGCTACAAGAATTTAGAGCACATTCACTGTTTGAATATTTAGTGATTTATTTTGCAGAAAATTCATATAAAAATTGACAAAGTTTGTTTTAAACTTGGCATATAATTGGCTGATCTAGCTCCTGTTGTTTTTCTTTTATATATATCTGGAAAAGCTTTGTATCTTGCTGTGAGCGTAGACCTTTCATATCACATGGTGCAAAATATTTTGAGGTTTCAGGTGTTTGCATTTTAGGGGTCTTTTCATCTACTTGGAGCTTAAAGTTAAAGTGACAAATTTTAAAGCCCTCCTTTATCAAATCTGAAAGATTCCAAGGGAGTTTCTTTCAGCTTGGCCTCACAAGAAAATCAATTGGAACAATAATAATAATAAGCCTAAAATCGCACATGATAATTCCAAGAGTAATCATAAGCATTTAACTTACATCTTTGCAAATTCGGATGACTGATTTGGGTATTGGAGGATTGATATTTTCACTACAGTAATCTGATCTTTCATTAACAGTGGTATTCTGTGGAGTGGTATATCCTTTGCAAATCGACCATTGGTTTTAGGTCTAAAATTTTGTCTTGCAAGGACAGTCATTAGTTCTTTAAAGTGACGTTTACCTTCGAAATATTGAGCTTTCTTTACTGCAGAAAGTCATTTGCTTTAGAATTGTTGGCTTGGGAATTTTCTTCTTGTTTTCATCTAAGACAGTGAGCTCCTCTCACTGGCATCAATTTGTTGGAGGACTGGTTTTGCTGCTGCAGCAAGTTCAATCATCGAAGTGCTAAGCCTCATATTGAAGAAAAGGATCCATCATATTTGTGCACTATTTTATTGGAAAGATAAAGGAATTCAAATTCTGATCTCTAGATATATTGCTTTTTGGATCTGTCTTTCATCTTAAGGAGTTTGTCTTATCTTTGTAACTCTCATACCTCTGTTGTAAAGCTCCTTGAAAAGAAGAGCCTTTCTTTCTGTCCTAGAGGTTTTTTTTCCCATTTGTAAGTTCACTAATAAAGCAATTTCTTCTTTTTTTGAGGGAGCTTGGAATGTGTTTCCAAGGCATCCTGTTTCTCCTTATTTAAAAGGGAGATCTTGTGTTTGGTTTTGTAACTCACTAAACTTGTACATTTCATTGCATCTTCTAATTGCATTCTCTATCTTGCACTTTCCTAGTTGCTTCCTATCTGATTTCATTGAAGTATTTTCAGACTTGCTTCAATTGTTGTTTATGATCTAAAGTAATTACTAATTATTCTAATAAATGTTAGCAATTTCATCTGCCTTTTCCATGATTGAGAATTGATTATAATATTTACTTGTTCAACCATCTAAACAAGCAAAGAAGACCTTAAATTCCCTATTGTATAAAGGCATTGTGGAATTTTTGCTCTAACTCTTTTAACTTTAATAATCAGTTTTGCTTTTGAGTATTACTTCATTGGTTATTGTATAAGCTAATCTTGTGTTCTAAGTGTTTATCGTAATCTTTGGATTGATATCTACTTCCCTTGAAGCAACATTATTATTATTATAGTCCATTGAAAAATATTGCATCAATATTTTCATTCTAGAGTTAGATTTTGCATTTCACCTAGCTTAGTTTGCATCTACCTATTTGGTTTTGTCTAATTTGGCATATTGTTATTTTGTGAGCACTCTATCTTTACTTGCAGTTCTATATTACTGCTCTTGTATTGTCATTTAATTTCCTTGCTCATTGTCCATTGATATTGTTACATTTATTGGAGCATCTCTTTAAAAAACAAAGTACAGGTTTCTTTTATTATTGCAAAGTAGATTTTCTACTCATCTTTTAATATTGTGCCATTTCCTATATTAATACTTGTCTTGCAGCATTATTTATCTTGTGACTTGAAATATCTTACAAGTGTTGAATCTTTTCTGAGCATTGTTATGAGGCATTGGTATATCATTGTTAATCTAGACATTGTCTTATTTATCTTATTGGGATTGTCTTGTTAAATATTTACATTGTTCTTTTAATAATCAAGCTTGCTAAATAATTTTAATCAAGTTGCTTAGATAAATAATTGCATTGCCCTTAGTATCCTAGACTTGTTGTTGCAACAAGTTTTCCCTTTCTAACTATCCTTAGGGACTACCCCCCTTAGCTTATCTAGGAGAGAGCTTAAACGGAGTGAGTAGGGAATAGGTGACAACCCCTACTCTGAGGGTTGTGCCTTAAAGATTATACCTTGCAGGGTTAGAAAATTTTACTGCACTTAGGTGTACATCTTAGGCGACAACATACTGCATGTGCCAGGATTGGGTATGAACCTAATTTTAGTGTCCAAGTTGCAGGACAAGGGGTAAGATGCTCACTTTGTGTGGACAAAAGCGTATTCAAACACTCTAGTTGGAAGAAGGTGAGATAGATTGGAGCTAGAAGCAACAGGTTATATAGGTTGCATATTGATTCTCCAATGACACCGATAGGCAAGGATAATAGCATTGGGAAGGAGTTGAACGAACTATGGCATAGGAGGATGAGACATTTATACCATGGAGCACTTAGGATGCTTAGAGAAACTGTGATCGGTGTTCCAGTTCTCAGTATTAAGCACAACAACGTTTGTAGAGGCTGCGTACTTGGGAAGTATGCTAAGGCAACATTTCCCAGAAGTGATAGCAGAGAAAAAGGCACGTTGGGATTGATACACAGATATTTGCGGCCCTATGTCCACCAAAGCTCTTAGCGGAAGTGAATATTTTGTCACATTTAGTGATGACCATTCCAGAAAGACTTGAATCTATTTTATAAAGACCAAAGATGAGGTCTTTGACCGGTTTAGAGAGTTCAAGTCACTCATAGAGAACACAAAAGGGAAAAAGATCCAGGGGCTGCGTTTAGATAACGATGGAGAATACATTGATAAAGACTTCACAAGTTTTTGTGCACAGGAGGGCATCAAAAGAAAATGGACAACTCCATACAACCCTCAGCGAAACCGAGTAGCAGAGCGGAAGACAAAACAATAGTTGGGGCTGCAAAGGCTATGTTATATGACCAAGATGTGCCTAGATTTCTATGGGTTGAGGCATGTAACACAACAATGTACATTGAAAACAGAACACCTCATAGAGAATTTGGGAAGAAAACGCCACGAGTCTTCACAGGGAAGAAGCCTGAAATAGGTCATTTGAGGATCTTTGGGAGTGGCTTACTGTCACATCCTAGATGAAAAACAGAGTAAGTTAGATCAAACTGCAGAGAAGGGGTTCCTTGTAGGATATAGTGAAACCTCAAAGGCATACAGGACCTACATTCCTAGTAGTAGGAAGATTGTAGTAAGGCGAGATGCAAAGTTCATGGGAGACAGAGCTTTCAGAAAATCTCGAGAGATGCTTATAACAGATCAATCAGCAGAAGCTTCGTTAGTCCAGCAGCAGGGACAACAAGTTGGACAAGCAAGAGGACAATCGCAGGGATCGAGTACAGTGACCAGTGCCAGTGTCTCCTTAGGAGTAGGAGATCTAGGAAGTTATTAGTAGACGGAGTAGCAGGAACAGGAGGAGGAATTGACTGAACCTCCCACCACCAGTGGTAGAGCCAGTAGGGAAGTGAGCCAGACCTTGAGAGATGCAGAGGAGTTTGTCGGAGCTCCTAGAATAGACAAAAGACAACGCAGGCAACCTGACAGATATCAAGCCTTGGTAGCTCAGGTTGCAGAACCTTCTAGTTTTCAGGGAGCCACACAACATCAGGTGTGGGTGGATGCCATGGTAGAAGAATACAACTCTATCATGACAAATGATGTTTGGGAAATAGTGCCTCGTCCAGAAGAAAGATCAGTTGTAGGTTCCAGATGGATCTACAAGATCAAGCACATTGCAGATGGCAGTGTGGAGAAGTACAAGGCTAGATTCGTGGCAAAAGGGTATGCAGTGTGCACAGAAGGAAGGAATAACCTATGAGGAGACATTTGCCCCAGTTGCCAGATATACCTCTATCAGATCTGTCATATCTCGAGCAACAGAAATGTGATGGGTCACCAAATGGACGTCAAGACAACATTCTTGAATAGGGTGATAGAAGAAGAGGTATACATAGAGTAGTCTGAAGGCTTCGAAACTCATGAGAAACACACTCATCTATGCAGATTGAAGAAAGCCCTATATGGGCTCAAGCAGGCACCCAAGGCATGGTACAGTCGAATTGACAGTTACTTGTAGCAGTTAGGATTCATCAAGAGTGATGTAGATCCCAATCTCTACTATCTGATGGTGGAGAATGAGCCTCTCATTCTGGTTTTATATGTAGATGATCTGTTTTTGACAGGATCATCGAGGCTTATAAAGGACTGCAAAAGGAACCTTGCAACAGAATTCGACATGAAGGACATGGGGTTGATGCACTATTTTCTAGGATTGGAAGTATGGCAGAAGAATGGGGAGATCTTCCTTGGGCAAGGGAGATATGTTACAGAAATTCTGAAGAGATTCAGAATGCAAGATTGCAAACCCACGGTAACACCAATGATTACCAACGAGAAGAAAATAGATGCATCAGGGGACAAGGAAGTTGACCCCACCTTGTACAGACAACTAATTGGGTCACTCATATATGTGGTCAACACTAGGCCAAACATTTGCTTTGCTGTCAATACCCTTAGCCAGTTTATGGTGGAACCGAAGAGGGTACATCGGGCAACAACTAGGCACATTCTTAGGTATGTGTGTAGAACAGTTGGGCTCTGGTTGAAATATACTCGAGGAGATGGCGTTAGTTTGAGCAGATTCACAGATGTTGATTGGGCAAGTAGTTCAGTGGACAGGAAAAGTACCTCCAGGTACTGCTTCAGCGTTGGATTGAGGATGATCTCTTGGTGCAGCAGGAAGCAGAAGTCAGTAGCACTAAGCTCAGCAGAAGCAAAGTATATGGCGGCTAGCACGACTATGTGCGAAGCCATATGGCTTAGGAAATTGCTAGTTAGTTTGTTCAGGAAGAAAATGGGAGTGACCAGTGTTTACTGTGATAATCAGAGTTGGATAAAACTCTCTAAGAATCTAGTATTTCATGATAGGTCGAAGCACATTGATATCAGATGTCATTTCATTAGAGATTTTGTTCAACGTGGGGCAGTCTAGCTATATCATGTCCCCACAGGCGATCAGGTAGCAGACATACTCACAAAAGCTCTAGGGAGAGCTAAGTTCATCCAATTCAGAGAACAGATGGATATGGTGGAGAATCCGTTTCAATAGTAGAAACTGATGGATTCTCAGCAGCTGCAGTTGAGAGGGAGTTGCAGTAGTTGACAACAGTTCAGCAGGGTCAACAACAGCACGGACGCAACACCTATTAGAGTTGTGTAGTAGTTGGTGGGTAGCAGCAGCTAGACTTCAGCAGTGTGACATGAGATGATGCAGAGACAGTGTGTTGCTACAGGGGGCAGCAACACTAGAACACTTTCCTCACTAAGAGGGAGTGTAAGTTTTTGTAGCATCAGATGTGTTCTAGCCACAAAACTTTGTGGAGATGCTAGAATGAATGAGTTCTCCAAAACCCAGAAATAGTTTTTGGAAATTCCACCCAGAAGTGTCTCAGATTGTTAACCAATTTTTTATTATTTCCCAAGTCTAAACTTAGGGAATATGGTTAATTACTCAGTATTAATTGAGATGTGGTGAGAATAATCTAGAAACTCATACGGATCAACAGGGAATTAATATGGGCCATCTATTATGTTTTAATCTTGGGCGTTAATGCTCCAGCATAAGATTATATGAAGAAGTCGATGGGTAGATGAAGGATACACCAGTGCAGATACTCAGTTGCCCAGGCATATTGATTTTGTCAGCGGTTGAAATTCAGCAAGAGAGGATAGAGCCAGAGGGTGAGTCGCAGGGGAGAGAGAGAGAGAGAGAGCAATAGCAGTAGTCTAAGAGTGCACAATAAATTCTGGAAGGAATAGCGTGAGAGAGGACATAGTTCATCAGGGCAATGCACAGAGGATGACGCAGTGAGACTAGCGTGAGGGCAGAGGGTCCCTTTCGAGGTTAGAGAATGTTAAATTATGGTATGTTCTATGCTTAGAGCAGCTTACTTCTTTTACTTTTATTAGCCACTGTTTAGCAATCACAACATAAAGTAAAATGCAGATAGAACATTAAATGATCGACAGAAAACAAGCCAAGACAAGAGACATAAGATGTGATGGCTAGCTAGGGACAAACCCCAATGCAGGGAAACCCTTTGATCAATTCTTCATTTATCTTCAATAATTCAATAGAGAGAAATAGTACAATTCAGAATTTTGTAATTTTATGACAACAGCAGAGAACCCTAAATCAGCAAAGCCAAACTTGGTCAAAACAGCCTCGGATTGACTTTTAGTCAACTTGAAGAACTCAGTCTTCAACAACTATCTTTAGCAGCCCAAAACAATCCACAAAAATCAGTCAAACAGTAGTCAACACTTGCTCAAAGTCTGGTAAAACTTGCAGCAGCTCCTTGACAGTCAACGTTGGTCAAAGGGGTGGTCAAACCTGGTCAAAGATGCTGAACAGAACTGCGGCTAGCCTAGGAGAGGCTGCCCAACCCAATCCATAGTCAAGAAGGCCTCCATGTTGGTCAACGCTATCCAATCTGCCCACCTGCAGCGAGGTCAACCCAAGTCAACGCTGCCCTAACCAGAAATTTGCGTCTTCCTTCTTCAGCCATATGTGTGAGAGAGAGAGGCTCATCTAATGCGTAGGAGAGAGAGAAGATGAGTGATGAGATGAGTTGAAAATGTCTCAACCTCTCTTCTATTTATATGAAACGCTGGGCGTGTGTGCCACACACTTAGCTGCTGGCCAACCTTGACAAATTGTCAAGTAATTAGAAATAAATTCATATCTCCATAAATACTCGTCGGAATCGGATGATCTTTAGATCAATCCTACACCTCTCGACGAGAGGAATCTAGGAAAAATATCAGCTGCCATAAATAAGGTGATCCACATGGAGTTTGGCCCTAGTTGCCAATTTTAACACTCTCTCTCAACTAGGGAGAGCTCCATCTGCAATCCGTCTGACCGTCGCTACTATCCCAGCCATCAAATGCACAGCCCTGCACAGTTTGGCCCTGCTCTGCTCGAACTATGAAGAAGAAGAAATGATCGAGGATGTATTATAGCATCCTCCACTGACCTGAAGTTAGTCTCAGAGTGTGTCATACCACTCTCACTGATCCCATATCAGTATCATTGATCCCAGCTCAATGGAGGTCATCCTAGCATAGGGAATATGATAGATACAACGATGCATCCATCGATAGTAATATTATGGTCCCTAACCCCATTTCCCTGCTCATTGATCAGATGAGAGGTACTTCCCATGAGTCCGAGATTGCATGGGTAGGATGCCTTGACAGGAGAACTAATCATCCTGTCCACAGGAGAATGAATCATCCTGTCCAATAGATGCCACGGAGAACTAATCATCCTGGCCCACAAGAGAAATAATCATCTTGTTCCACAGTCGCCATGGAGAACTAATCATCCTGGCCCACAGGAGAACTAATCATGCTGTTCCACAGTCGCCACGGAGAACTAATCATCCTGGCCCACAGGAGAACTAATCATCCTGTTCCACAGTTGCCATGGGGTGTCACAAGGGAAGGTTGAACCTTTCACCCTATACATAATGCACCACCAGGGGATGGTGAGTCGCCCTGTGGTCGCATGTTGCTCCAAGAAGTACCCCGCACCCCCGTGGAGCTCCCAGAGCTCAATACATCATACTCAACCCTCATAAGAGGGTCTCTGAATGACACCAAGTCATTCTCGGAAAGTCAAGAATTTGACCTTTCACAGGGGCTTCGTCAAAATGTCGACGACCTGTTCATCTATACTGATAGGTTGGAGCCTTATTGCTCCCCACTGCACCATATCTCGAATATAGTGGTACCCGATATTGATATGCTTGGAGCGATCGTGAAATACGAAATTCTTTGATAAAAGAATCCCGCTCTGGTTGTCACACAGGATCACGGTGGTATCCAATGTAAATCCAAACAGCTCACTGAAGAGCTTTCGCAACTAGACCGCCTCATAGGAGGCTATACTAGCAACAATGTACTCTATCTCGGTGGTGCTCAAAGCCACCGACTTCTGCTTCCTGCTCATCCAGGATATCGAGGCAAATCCCAAAGAGAAACATCATCCGGAAGTGCTCTTTCGGTCCACCACATTGCCTGCCCAATCAACATCGGTATATCCAAGTAGTCTCACATCTACGACAATGTATCTCAACCCATGATTGATTGTGCCATGAAGATATCTCAACAAATTCTTGGCACCAATCCAATGTGTGTGGTGAGGCTCAACCATATGTTGACTCAACGTGTTGACTGCAAAGCATATATCCGGATGGGAGTTCACCAAGAACATCAATGCTCTGACGAGTTGACGATACTCGGTAGCATTTCGTAAAACAAGTCTAGCAGGTCTAGCAGCACTACCACTTAACTTCTTGAAGTCAAGCTCCATTGGGGTAGTTACGGGCTTGCAGTCCACCATACGAAATCTCTCCAAATCTTCACCACATATTTTCCTTGAGATAAGAGAATCTCCCCTGGCTTCTGCCAAACTTCTAGTCCTAGGAAATGGTGGATCAGTCCTAGGTCCTTCATCTCAAATTCAGAAGCCAACTCCCTGTTACATTTGTGAATGAGAGGGTCTGCACCTGTTAGAAAGAGGTCGTCAACATACAACACCAATATGAGAGGATTGCCATTTTCAACCTTAAAGTAAAGGTTAGGGTCGGCTTCACTCCTAGTGAATCCTAGCTTCATCAAGTAGCTATCAATCCTTTCATACCATGCTCGAGGTGCTTGCTTGAGCCCATGGAGGGCCTTCTTCAACCTACACACATGAAATTCTCGATCATGAATCTCAAATCCTTCGGGTTGCTCCACATAGACTTCCTCTTTGATCGAACCATGCAAAAACACAGTCTTGACCTCCATCTGATGTAGGTTCCATCCTTGCGAAGCAGCAAGGGCTGTGATCGAGCGAATGGTGGTATATCAGGCAACATGTGCAAATATCTCGTCATAGTCTATACCTTCCTTCTGAGAGAAGCCACGAGCAACAAAACGAGCCTTATACTTTTCCGTACTTCCATCAACTGCATGCTTTATCTTGTAAAGCCATTTCGAAGTAACAACTGATTTGTCCTAGGGTTTGGGGACCACATCCCAAACATCGTTTTTCACAATGGACTCATATTCCTCGGTCATAGCATCCTTCCATACATGATGCTTGACAGCTTCTGTGAATGACGAAGGTTCATTTTGGATGATCGTGCTCATGATGGTCAAGTATCCTTGATACACGGTCGGCTTCTTACTTTCCCGGAAGGTTCCCCTGGGTGCAATGTGTCCTTCAACATTAAGTGTCCCCCTAAGCCATGAAGGCCTCTTCCTAGAAGAGGAAGGCTCTTGCGGAGGGGTCTCAATAGGATCCATAGGTTCTTCCACATCAGGCATCGTCTCATCTTCCTTTTCCTTCGGTTCCCTGGTGTCAGCTTCTTGAATACATATCGCCATCAATTCCTCGAATCCAGGAATTACATTATTGTTGAGAAGAGTAGTCCTAAATATATACCATTTAGGTGGTTCCTCAAGTGTTGTGAGTGTCATTTCCCTGTCAAGAACTACTTCCCCAATAGATAGGAGATCATTCTTGATCTCGGTGATCCTTAAGAAATATGCTTGCATACTCTCATCTTTGCCATTCTTAATTTCCTTCAGCTTATTTCTATGGAACAAAACTTGATTTGCATCATTAACTTTAAATAAACTCACTAGTCTATCGTAGATTTCCTTGGAGGTGGTCAGCTCGGAAACATAAGCCACCAGGCGCTTGTCGATAGAGTCTCAGATGATCTTCCTTGCTTTGACTTCTTCCTTGGTCCATTTGTTCCTAGCAGCAGTGGATGCATTTGATGGAGGCTCAACAATCCTGCCTCTCACATGGTCCAACACTTCCTGCTCTTCTAATGTTAGATTGAGAGACATCTTCCATCCGTGATAGTCAGACTTCTCATGGAGTTTGTCTTCAACAGGGAAGTGTGTTGAGGATCCCATGATTTCTTTAAGATAGCTTCAACAGCCTTCGGTGATTGCTCTTGCTCTTGCTCTTGCTTGGGCTTTGTCTTCACCTCAGTTGTGATACCATGTTAAATTATGGTATGTTCTATGCTTAGAGCAGTCTACTTCTTTTACTTTTATTAGCCACTGTTTAGCAATCACAACATAAAGTAAAATGCAGATAGAACATTAAATGATCGACAGAAAACAAGCCAAGACAAGAGACACAAGATGTGGCGGCTAGCCAGGGACAAACCCCAATGCGGGGAAACCCTTTGATCAAATCTTCGTTTATCTTCAATAGTTCAGCAAAGAGAAATAGTACAATTTAGAATTCTGTAATTTTATAACAGCAGCAGAGAACCCTAAATCAGCAAAGCAAACTTGGTCAAAACAGCCCCGAATTGACTTTTAGTCAACTTGAAGAACTCGGTCTTCAACAACTATCTTCAGCAGCCCAAAACAGTGCACAAACCTCAGTCAAACAGTAGTCAACACTTGGTTAAAGTCTGGTCAACCCTGCAACAGCGACTTGTCAGTCAACGTTGGTCAAAGGGGTGGTCAAACTGGGTCAAAGGTGTTGAACAAAACTGCAGCTAGCCTAGGAGAGGCTGCCCAACCCAATCCGCAGTCAAGAAAGCTTCCATGCTGGTCAACGCTATCCAATCTACCCACCTGTAGCTAGGTCAACCCAAGTCAACGCTGCCCTAACCAGAAATCTGCGTCTTCCTTCTTTAGCCACACGTGTGAGAGAGAGAGGCTCATCTAATGCATAGGAGAGAGAGAAGATGAGTTGAAAATGACTCAACCTCTCTTTTATTTAATATGAAATGTTGGGCATGTGTGCCACACACTTAGCTATTGGCCAACCTTGACAATTTGTCAAGTAATTAGAAATAAATTCATATCTCCATAAATACTCGCTGGAATCAGATGATATTTAGATCAATCCTACACCTCTCGACGAGAGGAGTCTAGGAAAAATATCAGCTGCCATAAATAAGGTGACCCACATGGAGTTTGGCCCTAGTTGCCAATTTTAACAGAGAATCACTGTGGAGAGTGAGAAATTTAATGCTAAATTTCTCTCACTGTTTCTTTCTCTATTTTTGTTGTTCGATATCTTGTACATGAATCACTGCTGAAGAATAATCAAGAAACCCTCATTGGCTGCACCAGTTTTCCCAAGTTGGGTTTTTCCGAGGATGATTGTCCAAAAATAACTGTGTTAATGTGCTTATATGTGTGCTAGCATTTCTCTAATCTTCCTTGAATTTATTTTTTCGTAGTATTTGAATTGTGAAGGCTGCAGTGTATTTATTTCGATATTTTCCATAAGAAACAACAAATAATTTGTTTAATTTATTTAACAAATAGAAGAGATAATTTTAGTTACTGCAGTAGGATTCCAAACATCAGAATTTTTCAAATTTAGTTTCATTTTAAAATTAACCTCCAAGCATAAGCTTGGTTGATAGAAATCATAGGAAAAAGACTTTCTTGGAAAGTTCTTCCAATTGGTATGAAGTAAGGTAAAGATGTGTGACCCTGCAGTTATGAAGGTGGCTTGTCCCCATGTAGGAACGAAGACACACACTGGCTAGTAAGACTCAGGGGACGAGTATTGTTAATGACACTATTGTGTCCTCGCTCCCTCTTTCTTACAGTTACCCCAATTTTTACCCTTTGGTAAGAGCTCAAAAGGAGGATCTCTCTCCTAGATTAGGCATTTAGATTAAAAGTAACCAATATAATTGCTTGGGAAAATTGACTAACTTTTGGTTTTGGCATATTGAAGGCTCGTCCTGCGTAGTATGCTTTGGACAAATACCTCCCAATCCTCCGAGACTGTGTTCAATGCGGTCCTCACCATCAGTTGCTAATCCGGTGTGGCCCCTTTGGAAGTTAGCTAATCATGGATCTCCTTCAATCGACCGAGAAATGCATCTATCTGCTTTCGATATGACCACAACTGATTTTCAAGTAACATCCTCCTTTGCACAAAAGTATGCTAGTACAATTTCTTCAAGGCCTCCCACATCTCATTTGTCGTCTCCTTCTCGACAATGTGTGGCACCACATGATCCTTGACACCATCAAGGATGATGCACTTTGCCCTGGCCATTGCCTCCTTGTACTTGTCATTTTCAACTGGGTTAACCGGGATCGCTATCGTTTTCAAGGCGAAGTGTTTGATGTGATACCTGTCTAGAATGGACAAGATCCTGGCCTTCCAGACTACGAAGTTTGAAGCTCCGTCCAGTCTATCCTGATCTCTCAGCCCATTCATTGCCATTTCGTTGCTCCTCTTTCGACTCTTTCAAGTCTCTCTACTCTTCGTCTGGAAGTTCTTGGTGTGACTCCCTCTGAGCCTCGATTTCCCTCCTAGAAACCCTTTGCCAATGTCGATATGCCCCACTCTGATCGTTAGTGCAGCTGCACCACTGATTCGGATTTCTTGGCTAGAAACCCTCGACAGCAACTCCCTCCTCCTTGGTCTTGCCTTGTTAGGTATTGTTCTAACCACAGTACCCCACCAGCTTCGCTCTGCAACTTACGCATAGCCTCCTATGCCTCAGCAATCTGAAGGTTAGAGCCTCTAGGCTTTGCACAATCTCGGCACCAACAAAATCCACACCTCCTGGCCATAGGCGTCAATCCTTCTTGATTGAGAAAGATGATTGGGCACTGCATAGTTCAGGTCTGCTCCTCTCTACCACTGCTTTGATCCTCCTCTTGGCTCGAACTGATGATGTAGGCATTGCGTCACCCCTTGCTTGCTGCTTTCCGCTAGGAACAACTTCTATCACTCAGGACAGTTGTTTCTGCTGTTACTGCTCTACTCGGCTGATGCCCTCAGTTATCTTGTGATTGGCAACCACGTTCTGATACCATGTTGGAATTTCTAAGTCTAACTGTTAGAAATCCTTCCTGTACTTTCTGATTTATTTCTTACTACTTGTTTTATTAATTAACAATTTATTTACCATGTAAATACTGAAATAAATACAAATACAGTCTCAACACATACAGATCATTAACTGACGGGAAAACAAGCACACAAGTGACACCATTATTTTTGGACTAATGGCCCCGAAAAAACTCAATGCGGGAAAACCGGTGCAGCTATCTGAGGGTTTTATTATTAAGCAGTTTCATAATACAATATGGGTGCCAGAAATGGCTCACCCAACAGAGAATTATCTCGGCAGTAGTACCTCTCAGTAATATGGGTGCCAGAAATGGCTCACCCAACAGAGAATTATCTCGGCAGTAGTACCTCTCAGTCGAAGATAGATATTCCAGCTAAAAACCTCGGATGTACGATCCCACAGTTCTCAGCTCCAATCTGTCCCATGAAATCTCCCAGCATTAGCCTCTAGGGTCTACGCTAGCCTCTCTGCCTAGCGTCACCCCAACTAGCCCTGCGTCAGCCTCTGGAACCTCTGCGTCACCCACGCTGGCTCTCTCTGGCACTGTGCAGCTCCTGACTGCCTCTACGTGGCCTTTGGCTGCTTTTGCGTGGCCTCTAGCTAGCTCTGCGCCAACCCTCTCCTGACTTCTGCATTGATGCTCCCAGTACCTTCTCTGCCTCCCTGCTTTTGTATTCACTGCCCCTCAGCTGCAACTCTAATCACTCCTTCGATTTCCTCAGCAAGCGTTGTCCCAGAAAATCGAATTCTTGATCAACTCGGTGTGTTCAACTGACCCTCAAGCCTCTTCTTCTACTTTTCTCGTTGACAATTCAACAGCCGAGATTAAGTCCCTAATCAACGGATAAGACTAGATATGGCTTGATCCATGACTTTTGGACCATTCTAACTTAGTTTTATATTAATTCACATTAATATTTTATTTTCCCTAAGTTTAGACTTAGGGACTCCATTAAAAATATTAATTATTTTAGTATCTCCCAAACTGGTTAGATTCTACCCAAACCATTTATGGGTCTTGGAGATCTCATGTGTTTTAGCTTTTCCACCAATTTTCAAGGCTAGAGCACATCCAATGCTACCCAAAATCAACATGACGTTAGGGACTTACACTACTAAGTCCTTTGGTTGTAGCTTTAAATATCTTGTTTTATATGTTTTAGAATTTATAGGTTTGTAACATATTTTGGAAAAGACATTTTTATTGTTTTTATAAGTTTGTAGGTATCCCTCAAGCTTTAGAGGGAGCCCCTAACAACTCCCTAAGGTAGGTATCCCTCAAGCTTTAGAGGGAGCCCCTAATAACTCCCTAAGGTAAGTATCTCATTTCCTTTCAGTTTTTGGTTTCATGTATTCATTTAGTTTTGATTATATTAAATACTAATCACCATTCTCCCTCTATTGTCATGATTAGGAAAAGGATTTGCAAGAAGTACGAAGGAGGACCTCTCAAGACAATGTTGGTCAAGGAACAAAGGTATGTTTTAAACACATTGACTTCTTTATATTGAAAGGATTATTCATTTGACAATCTATTACTAACATTGTTATGTCTAGCTATATTGAATCATAGTGATTCTTGCTTTGGGCGATTCATCACTTGATAAATCTACCCACCCCACTCATATTCTTAATTGATTATGTAGAACCATAGACAGGTTCTGGAAAGCCCTAACCTAAGGGTATGCTAATGTGAATGTCTGAAACCCTAAGTTGTTTAGGGATATTGTGAAATACTATATGAAGTTTTATTGATGATGTCATGTTTGGGATTTTGGTATGATCAGGAAAACCTAATTTGTTAGGGTTGAATGATAAGGTCTAAAATCCCAAACCTTTGAACTTTTGGTAATGTTGGGTTTGTTATGTTTCTACATTGAAACCCTAACTCATTAGGGTTTGGTGGAATGTGCAAGCAAGACACTTGTAATGTCTTAGAAATGATTTCCTTGGTATGTGTGTGATTGTCTGATCCAACCCTAGTCAAATCAAGTTTGTTGTATGTCTAAGTCTTATTGATATTTTGTGAAGTTGGGTTTTACTAACACATGATATAAAATACCTTTGCATGATGATGAAACCCTAGGTATATATAGATATGTCCTTTTGGTTGAAACCCTAGCTTGGTCTAGGTCAGTGTATGTCTAATGTATTAATGTTGTCGAACATATGATATGCTTATGCATGGTAATGAATTCCTAGATACATGGGTTGACCTAGTTATTGATGGTCACAAGTCTTAGGATTTAATAGAAGTCCTTGTCTGAGATTCTAGGATGATGATATTTGGAAATCTAGGTTTTTGCAGCTAAACCCTAGTAGGAATTAAATTCTCTATTATGTGTGATATAACAATTTGAGATCTATTTAATGAATATTGAGATTGTGAAAATGGAATTCTAGGGTTTTGGAGTTGAACCTTAGTAGAAGTAAAAATCTCTGATGAATGATGACAATATGATAATTTGAGATTTGTGTAAGATTGTTCAAATCTGAATTTTAGTTGGGATTGATGTTTGATTGAAAAATCTAGGGTTTGCAACTAACCCTAGTGGAAGTTGGTCATTTTAATGACTAAATTGCTGTGTTGCACGGGTACCCGCACCCGGGGGTGGGGTTCTCGAACCCGTCCCGGGTTCCCGCACCCAAGTACCGGATTTGGGTACGGGTTCTTCCCAGACGAACCCAGAAGAACCGGGTTCTTCAAAAAAAAATTTGGGTTCTTTTCCTTTAACGGGTTCTTGGGTTCTTGGGTTCTTCGGGTGCTTGGGTTCTTGGGTTCTTCGGGTGCTTGGGTTCTTGGGTTCTTCGGGTTCTTCAGGTTCTTCGTGTGCTTGGGTTCTTGGGTTCTTCAGGTTCTTCGGGTTGGGTTCTTTGGGTTCTTCATAAAAAAACTATATTAAAAATTTAATTTTCAAATAATTTTTTTATTATTGAAATTTAAAAAATGATATGCCATAAACGAATGATATGCCATAGAATATAGAATATATGCCATAAACGAATGATATCATTTTTGGAGTCATTGATGGTCATTGGTTTGGATTGTCCTTCAAAGGTGGTTGTAAGGTCTTCTGAATGTTTCTCAAGGAAATTTTTTGCCATCATTTCCAAAGATTACAGTTTCCAAAGACTGTCTTTGTTCACATGCCTTAGCATTGCTTTGTGGGCATGACGTGTTGCTCAAGGGTAATGAATCATTGTAAAAATTTATCAACAGTGATAAGTTTTTCAAAACTTATGAGCGACACAGTATTCTGAAATCATATAGGATTATGATATCTCAATATTATAAAAGGAACATTATGGGTGTACAATCCCACAAGCAGAATATCATATCATATTGGCTGTAGCTTTGTGGAAATATTTAATAAGGTGATGACCATAGTTGGAAAAAAAAGGGTAGTTGTTTGCACATTCATAAGTCCCTTCCTACCGCAGGAGACTCTTATGATCAGTCTCTACATTAGTCTTATGCTATAAATTTATAAAAACAATTTCAAAACTTATGCCCAAGGTTTGTTAGAGTCCCAATGTAAATTATGAATCTCCTGTATTTGTGGATCTTCAATGCCTTTAATATTATATGGCATCGAAACCAGAACTGGAAAAGAGACCTCTTACTGTGTAATTTGAGCCTGCAGATTCTTGTAAATCAATTTGGAATGAATTTATGAAACATTCATTCCCGAGCCAAATAAGTTAATAGCCATCAAATTATAAACTGTAAATGCACATATACAGGTTCAGACATTTTCAGTCAAATAGAAAGTAGGATTGAGACCAGCCATAAGCTGTAATCAGCTGATGCTGTTAAATGGCGAAGGGTTATTTTGGAAAATGGCTAAATTAAGTATCAAAATCTGCCAATTTCTCACAGCGTTCTGATAACATCATGTTAAGATTAAAACTAGGAAAATATGCCTAAATGAATAAGCGTGTTTTGTGGAAGGATAAGGCTGCCACTGTTTTAACTTTTTGGGATTGCTTTACCACAGAGCACACCATGCATGGGGCAGGTGGATGATTAGACATCAAGAAAAGACTAGACCACTATTAGGTTGAGAAGAATCTCCTATGAAAAAATTGTGTTTTTATATGGGAGAGACTAAACATGTTTAAATGATTATCATTAAAGTTTTCTTGTTTAAAGT
>APFE031259342.1:7054-24559 GCA_000404065.3 Pinus taeda
ACCCGAAAAACTGCTAAAAATAGTAAGTTGTGCTATAATTAAGGAAACTGAAAATGCTAAGAAAGACAATGGCGGGGGTCCAGGTGGACTTGGCAGGTGGCCACCAATATCCACCTGGATCATTTCACCAACTGTAATTTATTGTTCAACTACTCATGTCGACTATTAACTATTGTCACAGAACTAAATCTGCAGCAAACAACGAACTTTGACTGCTACAATGCACAACACCTTGGCCTCAAAGTTACTCCTCCACTGTGATAAACAACACCAAATGTTTCTCACTGCACCACGCTTCTGCTAAGGTTGTGATATCGAGTCTCTTTCAAGCTCACCCCACATTTTCGCTTTCTCCTATCATATAATAGAACTCACAAAATCACAACAATTGCACTAATCTCAATGTCCACCAACTTCCAACACCACTGTGAAAAGCTAGCATATTACTCGCCACGTCAGTGTTCTCAACATCAAGTTATCTTTGAAATTCAACCTTAGTGGGATCCACATGGACAAAGATAGGCGCGATATCGTGCCCATGCGCCTTAATCTAAGTAACCTTCAAATTTGTGAATTCAAACATCCTACAAAAAATTTTGAAATATTTTTGCCAAATTTGACAACCCCTTTCTCCTATATCACCATTGCTTTTGTTTTTTAATGGAATATTCCGTGCCCTAACGCATTCATTTTTTCCTTGTAGTAACTCTATTGATACAATGAAACATCGTTGGCATCAAATTTTCACTCAACAGGAAGAAAAAAATTGATATTTGACCTTACTACTTTCACACACCCTTAGCTCAGCTACACCCCCTCTCACAAAGATTAACCAGCAACCATAATGTGCAGCAACCACACCTTCAACACACAAAAGCTAAACCCAAAAACAACTTGCAGTTCACCACTCATGAACTACAATGAAGTCTTCAATACAGCCAACAACTCTCATCACAACTTCCCATGGTGGGCACCACATCGGTTTAACTCCACTAATACACTCATCAAAACACTAGTCTATGGATTTGAATTGTTTCCCAACAAAGCCTTTGCTGCCTTTTCCTTGGCTACACAACTTGTAAATTCCAATATCTTAATCAACGGTACCATAACACCCTGTCCAAACTCAACTTTCAAACAACACAAATGCTAGGCTCAAACATCTCAGTTCAGATGAGCCTCTAATCTCATTGCACCAGATAGGTCACTCACAACAAAGTGGTCAAAAACACACTCATAATCAATACCTGACACAACTTCAAACTCCACATCGCTCAAATGACTTTCACTTTTCAATTTCCAGCTCCACACCACTTTCGACCTCCAACTCAAATCAACCATTTTTTCACTTGCCTAAACGCCTGCACCAGGTAGCTCACTCACAAAAAAGTGGTCAAAAACACACTCATAATCAATACCTGACACACAAGCACACAACTTCAAACTGCACGACTTTTACTTTTAAATTTCTAGTTCCACACTGCTTTCGACCTCCAACTCAGATTGACCATTTTTCCACTTGCCTGAACGCTTGGCGACCACGAGCATTGGCTCTTCATTATATGATGCTGAAGATAACAACTGTGATATTTTCAACTTCAAAATTTGGTTACACTTATGCACAACAATCACAACTCCTCCTTCTCTAGTCAACACCAAACGCTCAACTTAATATGCCTACAATGCTCTTCATACACCTCACAGGCTGGCCTCTATCTAGTTAGCCAACAACTCTATTCCACAACTGATGACAACAAAAATACCAAGATTAACGGTTCCATGTCGCAACCGACAAAATTTAGCAACATCAACGGCAATGACACCACCACCAGTTACCATGGCACGATCAAGGACAACAATGGAAACAAATATTTCACATCCTCGGGTTTGGTCTTACACCACGCCTCTACGGTCTCTGTTAACACAACACTCTTCTTTCAACATAGATACACACATCCAGAATAGTCATAAACAACCTCACTAAGCTTCACAATCTCGACCCTCTAGAGCTACAACGACACAAACATCATGGAGCGCTATAAATAAACAACAGACTTGGTGGTAGTCTCGAGTTCTTCACTGCAACGAACCAATCTGACGGTGAGCAGGCACAAAACAATAGCT
This sequence comes from Pinus taeda, assembly GCA_000404065.3. Lineage (NCBI taxonomy): Eukaryota > Viridiplantae > Streptophyta > Pinopsida > Pinales > Pinaceae > Pinus > Pinus taeda. Next base: position 9,179 of record APFE031259342.1, read on the forward strand.
TGACTCCACAACAACGCCTAATGTTAAGTCATAGAGAGCACACAAATCCATAATGTTTTGACACTGTAATCTATGCTTCCAACACCACATCGAGATCACGCTCCACCAGTCCATACCCAATAGTCTAACGAAAACACACTACTTCACCACACAAGGCGACCTCTCCCACAACTCACCTGAGCTCTGATACGAAAACATAGAATGAAACTCACAGAGAGCTTGTTTATCTCATTACTAAACAACATTATTTATACATGCACAAGCAAGAGAATCAATAATGATCTTTGCCGACTAAAACTGATGCCTTACCAACTCCTCCCGACTCACATTAAACTCGGCGACGGGGAACAGTGGATGGCCTCCTAATGGTTAATGTTCTAATAATACACGAAAGTGGAGAAGCACTATGTACACAAATTTTTTACTCCACTTCACGTTTAATGCCCTTGTGCACACTACACTTCCCGTATTTATGTCAATGCATAAATAATGACAAATTGTAGGTATTCTTGAATAATGAGCAAATGAAGGCCCCGCAAAATGAAACATAACCTTAATTGATTAATTAGGAGTAGAGTAACATTTAGGAAATAGTTTTATCAAAATTGTTGTTTTAAAGAAAAATGATTTGACATTTTTAATTAGTTACAAACAACAAAAATATAGGGAAAATTTTATTTTTACTTATCCTTCTCTATTAAAAATATGTAAAATGTTGGAGAATCTAATCTCGACCATTTGTTAGTGTCAAAATTGTCCCTCTAAGGTTCCTAGTTCAGTTTGAGTTAGCTGAGTTTAAGTCAAGTTTCACTAGAGTCCTCCATTAGTGATGTTTCCAATGTAATCATATTTAGGTGATTTGTAATACAAGAAGAGTAATTCCTCTACTCCAAATTTTGTTCTCTTCAATTCTTGTCATGTTATCAGGGGTGAGCATGTGTAAGACTCCTTGAGAGTAATAGAGAGATGGGTTTGCATAAGACTCTGTGAGAGAGAAGTAACATGAGTGGAGAAAGTGTAAGCCTCTTTGAGAGAGTAGAAAAAGTTTGAAGAAGCCTATGAAGAAGCAACAAAAAAAAGAAGAGGCCATATACCACAAGGCGAAGGCCAAGCAGATTGAAGAATTTTTTTGGGAGATTAACGCTTTCCATGCATTGAAAGAGTGCGTTAATAACACCACTAACACTGAGCAGTCAGAGGAAAAAGCACGTTAATTGCTGGCAGGGTTGGAATTTCAAAACAAACTTACTTATCAAATTTACCAATTTTCAAACTTTTCTGATTTTTTTCACAGTTTTAATCAAAAAATTTAACTGTTTCATAAAATTTTAAACAGTATATGATGGTAAAATCTACCCATGACGGGCAATTTGCCCGGCAAATTTCATCCCTGATCGCGGGTTCCTTGCACTAATTTTCAATTGACGCGAGCTAATTGCGATGGACACTGCCTTAGAGCACTAACGCTGCCCTTCAATATGTACGTAAGAGTTAGCACGCGGCCTCTTCTCATCCAAGAGCGTTAGTGTTACCCGTGATATTTAAAACGAAGTCCACGAGGCACGAGAGGACAAAGCTAAGGCGAGAAGCGGATTAGGAGTGATTCGCGGGAAAATCTAAGGTAATGGCGGCTACGTCTCATGATCCAGCATCAAAGTACACGAAGCCCACGAAGACAGCAGCAACAAATTATGTGAAGTAAAGGTTTTGAAGGTTCATGGTATTCGTATAAAATCCAGCTTATGCCAAAGCTTCATTTTTTTAAAATGTGTGCTTTATAGCTCTTTTAAAATGTACGAGTACTAGTATTGAAAAGGGATTTCAAAGAGTATGAAAAGGATTTGAAAGAAAAAGAAGGGAGGTGCATGTAATGTTTAAAAAGGGGATAGTGCATATTTAAAAAAAAGAAAGTGATTTGTTATAGGCTTTTTATATATATATATATATATAATATCTAGGGTATCAATTGAAATTGGTGTAAAAGGATTAAAATAAATAATTTGTGAAAGCTTTTGACAAAGTATTGCATTTGTAAGTAATTTGTACATCTATTGTTTTTGAAGTTGTGTATCAGAGAATTCTATCGTTATGTTTGAAGTCTGATTTTTTTGTTGAGTCACATTCCGTAAGTGTTTAAATGGAAAAAGTCAAGAGACTAAGAAGGTCAAAGAAACAATAGAATATGTTTGAAATTTTTTAGATCTGGAAGTGAAGACGCAAAAGAATGCCTTTGCATTCAAATGCATAAAAGAATCTGTGGCAGATAACATTCTTCCCCCAATTTCAGAAGCCAGAACAGCCAAGGAGGCTTGGGATACTATTGAGAGATGTTTTGGTGCAAGGGGAGCACTGAAGTTGAAGATGAAGGTGGATGTACATCAATAGATCTAGATTGAGATGAAAGGATTGTTGAATCCCACTGTGCTTAGTCACATATAGATGATGTCTCTGAAGAAGTCCCAGAAGCAAAAGAGAAGGAGCACGTAAATTCTCACAAACCCCACTGTGCACATCCAAAAGTGGATGAAAAATTGGTAATTCTAGCAACAAAACTTGCTGATGATGACAATATGATGATTTCAACAACGAAGCTTGCTGATGAAAGTTTGGTGAATCGACCAACAGAGCTTGCTCATGAAAATTTGGTGAATCTAGCTTGTTGATGACAGGGAAAATGCCATTAGAGCAATCAATGGTATGGTGAATCCAACAATTAATATTGTTGATGTAAAATTTGATGAAGAATCCTTGGCTAATGATGAATGGTTGCAGGTGATGCAACGAAAACATCATATTGATATGATGCTATTTGGTGAGACATTGGAAGACAACCTATTTACAACAGTATAAGTTAGTACAAAAGTAAAAATAGAGGCAAAAACAAAGAAGGAAGCTCAAAAAGAGAAAACATAGACATATGCAGAAGTAGCAATTCATAAAAAAGTGCAACAGGAAAAAGCTTTCATTGCAGAGTAGAAAGAACATAACCAATGTGGTTCTCCAAATATTTTTAATTCTAATGTTGATTTCCAGTGTGCAAGTACACAAAATGACTATGAAGAAGAGTTAAATTTACTTGAAGCATGGCTTGCAACACCATGTCTAGATGAGGTCTACATAGAAGATGCAGAAATGAATATTGAAAACAACATCAATGACGAGAAAATCAATGAAATTGTCAGGTTTTGGAGTCATGAAGAAATATTATTTTATTATAATCTTCTATTACAACACATTGATGGTGAAAAGAACATTACAGAAAATAATATGTGGCAGCAGCCCACATATAAGTTAGTTTTTGAAGAAGTCCAGGGTATGCTTAGAAAGCCTAGAAAAATGGAAGACCTTATAAAACCTAGAAGAATGGAAAACCTACACCAACAAATGAAGAAACTGAGGTTTGAAGGATACAACAAAGATAAAAACTTGAAACAATTTAGAGGCTATAGTATCATGTAAAAGAGAAGATGAAAAGTTAAAGTCAATTTTTAAATTGTAAATCTATGTGAGACATAAACGAACAGGTATCTTAATGGAATTTTTTATGTGGTTGTGATAAAAGGGGAATGTTGGAGAATCTAATCACAACCACTTATTAAGTGTCAAAACTGTCCCTCAAAGTGTTAGTTGATTTTAAGAAGAATAAGTCCTCTACTCCATATTTTGTTCTCATCAATTTTTGTCATAAAAATTTTGAGATTACCAACACATTAACATGAACCCTAGTTCATTAGAGTATGCAACATTTTTTTAAATCTAGAATAATAACTTGTGAGAGTTATCGTGAACAGGCTCAGGATCAAATCCAACTATAAACCTAGGCTGGGTGCAACAACATGCAAGCCAACTGGTTGCCACCAATAGCATGCAAGCCACACACAATAGAAATTAACTTATGCCTCAACAAAAGCCTAGACCTCAGTTCGGGGTTCGCCTACTCTTCTAACCAAGACACAACAGGCCATATAATGAACTTCCATCTTGTTGGTTTCACCGAGCAAAACTTACCATTAAGCTCCATATCATTATGTATTACAACATTAATATACTTACATTATTTTAAAACATGAAATTGTAAAAGACTTAATATTGCCAGTACAACAACATTAATATACTTACATTATTTTAAAACACTAAATTATTTATATAGTGTAAATATTCGCTAGCTTAAAGTTATGAAGTTAAGATCCAAAAAAGTCACTTTTAATGCAGATTTATTTGTTTAGAGAATTTTAGGTGAAATCACATAAATAACCATTTGTCGACATGGGTTTCAAACCAACCAGTGTGTTCCTCCCAAATTTATTTATGAATAAGTAAATTAATTTCGTATTATGTTAATGATTTTGCTTTGAAAGGTTGACAACTTAACTTATTTGTTAAAAATATAAAACACATTAATGATGTTAAAATTCAAAACTTAAAAATAATTTAAGTTATTAATTTACTATAGGCCAATGGGGACGAATATACTTTACTGCAATGTTTTACAAGTAATCATGATTACTGTTTAAAAAATAAAAGATTCATATAGTCGTGGAGAGTAAGCAAGCCTCGATGTTCGAATCTGTGACCGAATGACAACGTAATGACATCTCAACTAGTCCGCTGTTTGAATGTGGAATCCTTGTGAATTATTAAATCAAATCCCACAAAATAATCTCAAACATATTACGTCGTGAGATATACGTTAATAGATTTTAAAAACAATGCAGAATTAACCAGCGGCTCCAGATGAAAGAACGAAATATTTGAAAAACAAACTAATGAATTTTATTATTTTAACTAATGAATTTTATTATTTTTATTGTAATTTTTTTTAAAGATGAATTAAATCCGTTGATTCAAAACATGAATTTGGATATAATTTTCCCAATAAACTTAATATAAATAATAAAAAAACTTAAATTCAACCACTATAAATAACCCGAAACAAACAACAATACACAAACAAATTCATTTATACTTTATAAATATCTCACTATATATAAATTTCAGGGAAGTTCCAATAACTGTAGTCGTTGCTCCTCCCGGACAACAACACAACGCATATTCTCCAACTCCTTCATGTCCATATGTTCATTCTTCCACCAGAGCTGAGTCAAATGAATGAACAAACGATGCGAGCAACAGATTGACCATCCAACCGGCAGGTTCTTATACTTGGAGAGATATTTTTGTACAAACGTTATAGCTATAGCCAGGAACTGGAGAACGGCAACATCGAAGCCTGGGCATGGAGGCTAACGACCTTCGAGAGACTCAACTTTACCCCCAACATCTTCACATCTTGACGTGCATAAAGAACCCCAATATCATAGCAATGGGGCAGAATCAGTATAGTAATCATGTCCCAGATACCTCAGTTTACATTGCCCAGATGCCTCGAGATACGTAGATACCTCAGTTTACATTGCCCAGATACCTCGGGATACACAGACTTTTATGATTTCAGAAAGGAGTCGTTTGAAGCAGAGGAATTGTTGGTACGGCTAAAAGTAGCTGGAATTTGTGCAAAAAGAATTTAAAAAACTTTCTGAAAACTGTGTTTGAATGATACTTTTGATGGTGAAAATGGATTCAGCAACATCAAAAACTTCTAATGCAAGACAACTATAACTTGGATTTACAAAAAAACCCCTGCCTGATTTTATCTAAATATAACTTGAATTTCCATAACTTGAGAAAAAACCAGCCTACTTAAACTACTACCTTCAAAAATACTGGTGCCCCAATAAGTGGAGTGTCCTCTCCTCTAAGGCTACACCATCCAAACCCACAGCTCATAAACACTAATCCACATTATTTCAACCATAATTATGTGGTTTAAGAATAAACAAAGTAGAATTATAACAATTAGATCTAAATTGGATAGGTTGATTCAAAATAGCCCTATGCCTTATTCAAAATGGTGGCAAAGAGTGGTATGGAAGGGATAAGGCCTCTTAAGTGTTGTTTGCTTTTTTGGATGTTGTTGGGAGAAAAAGTATTGACTTGGGATATTCTTGCAAGATTGTGTTATTGTATTGTGCCTCATAAAGTATTCATATAATATCTACAAGCTATAGGAGCATTATGATGAGGAGAATTATGATCATCTAGGGGTTCATCATATATACAGGGAAAATAATGCCTTGATAGATATGTTATCTAAAAGAGTTATGCTTTTAAACATTGGGTTAGTCTTCATCTTATAGGTGTCTAATGATAATACATTGTTTGTTTTTCCATTAATATATGTGATCTTATTCAAATAAGATGTAGTTAAATTTGATAATATGTTTAAAATCCAAAATATATATGAGATTTTTTTTTTATCCCAATCTTTAAATTATTAAATGTACTGCTATATAGTCTAGGAATTGATTTTTTTTATTTCCTATAAAATATAAAAAATATATCGTTTTCTTTTAAAAAAAATAATGTATTAAATAAGAAAGTAATGTATAAGCTTTTACTTAAATGTCATCCCTCCATCTCTATGAAGATGGTGAATATGGAGAATATTAGCTCATGATAAAATCCAAATCATCTATTTAATAAAAACAAATTCTGAAAGACTTATAAGGTAAGCCTATAAGGTAACAAAAAGCATATGAATTTTAATTCCAAAATAATGATAATAACCTTTAAATAATTATATTAATTTTAATTCTTAATAATAAAAAAATTATTCAACATGTTATAATCAATTTGGACGATAATGACATTAATCACAAAAATTCATGTGCTTTCATTTTTCGATTATAAAGGTCGGTTAGCTTTGCGTTGTTTTTGTCACATTTTGCAAAATGAAATAGACAATAACGATAAATACTAAAACTTGTATACTTTATTTTGAAAGTTCTTTGTTTTACGTTATTATAATTTTGGATTTCACAGCCTCAGCATCACCAATACTAGGAAGAATTGGAGGAAAGTCTTCTCAGGTAATGAAATCATTAACAAGCTTGGACTATGGTTCCAAGGTTTATCATCTTGGATGTTTGGAAAGAATGCAATGGAAGGATTTTCAAGAAAAAAACAAGCTCGACCTAGAACATGATTGTCTAAATTTTACAATAACTCAAAGATACAATAAGAGCCCTTATGTGGAAAATTCCTCAGGACCCTCCTTCGCCCCACGATGCTAGCATAATGCTACAGTTGGGTCTCCATTCTCTAGTTCTCCAATGGACTATCAAGGGTGTGAGAAAAACAACTACTGGTAAAGATATCTCGCAACCTCCTCGTCATGGTTTTTTTAAAGTCAATATAGACGGGGCCTCTAAGGGCAACCGAGGGATGGTTGGATTTGGCAGTGTCATAAGAGATGAGTAGGAACACATAAATGATGTCTTTCACAATCATTTGGGGACTCCAACTACTAACATGGTGTTGAGCGATAAAAAGGGTCTTTTTAACTCCTAATTACCTTCACATTAATTGTCAACCGAGGGACGACTTTTTATTTCAAGAGTGTACTCAGTCTCAGACGGCTATTTACTCAAGACTAATGTTATGAAAGATGTAGTATAGTGCTCAAAATACAAAAGTAAATGAATGCTTGAAAAGAAATCTAACTACAACAGCATAAACTCAAATACTCTAAAATCCAACTATTTATTTAGCAAACATCAATCGAGGATACAGTAGCAATAACTCATTCCTCTAGAGATTGATACAATTGAAATCAACTAGAACAAGACAATCAATCTGAAAACGAGGAAGCAGTAACCAATGTTCTCTACAGTTGACAGCCCTGCTTAAAACAATCAAAAGGAAATAGAAATTGAACTAAAGCGGCTATTGAAAGTAAATTAGGAAAACTCTTTAAAATCAACCTTTTGCAATTAACTAACATAAATGAACAACAAAGTAAATGGACAACAAACTGTAATTAAAGGAATCTGAATAGCAAACTCTAATTAATGGAAATGAACAACAGCAAAGCCAAAATAATAACAATCTTTACTCTAAGAATAAATCGGACAACACACGGAAATAAAACAGCATTGATTAATAATGAGATATGAAACAACGCTGGAAAGTCAAATATAAATACACAATAACTTAACACATGGCACGCCTTAATAGCAATCTGATCTTGGTAATCCACTTGTCAGTCTTAGTTATAAATAATACAACTGTCTTTTAGAATGGAGCAGCAACGTTCATAGATTCAACAATCACAAGGAAATATAATTTCTAAGATGAATTCAATAATACCAATGGTCAAATGTTACAACATAGACATTCCATAATTGAATAGCAACGATATCCTGTAAAAACCATTTATATGAGCACTTAAAGAAACAGCGATGCGTTGCAAAATTGATATGATATTTCTGTCTTAGAAAATGAGATTACGTGAGAGAGTTGTGATGTAAAATAATAGAACTTACCAGATTACCAAATAAAGCTAATAAGCAAAACCACGCATAAACCAGAAATATAATATACAGCAACAACAACATACTCCACCAGAGGCTGGGCCCTTAGCCGCCAGCAGATGTTGTTGGGTTACTTCAGGATCAATGATGGAATGGCAACTAGATTTATATTAAAATATCAAAGCAAAGTTAGTGGATTACAACAAGAAATCTCTCCATCTCTCAGCCATTATCCATTCTCTCTGCCATACTCAATTCTGAATCTCTAATTCATCCTCAATTCTCCACCACTTTTCCATCCCTTTTCCATCTCCCTCTTTGATCTCTGTTTTCATTTAAATAGAGAGAGAGAACAGAGAGCAGTTACAATAGAGATAAGTACAACATGATTTCTATTACAAAATTAGATTATTTCCAACCAATTGATCAACAAGAAGATATATTTCCATCCATCTTTCAACAAGAGCAAGGCGAATTTGGCTTTGCAACTCAGATTTGGAGGACAGCCGCAACAACAAATCTAAGAAAATCATGCTCGAAGAACCCTCTGTGTCTCTCAGTACAAGCCAAATTTTGGTAAACCGTTCTTCAATAAGGTTAATTGGGTTCGTTTTGGACAAAACCCATGTTCCGGATTTTCTAGATTCTTCTTCATTTGTTCAGAATCTCAACCATAAAACTGTCACTTCTTATTCCAGCGAATTTCTGAGTTGGCACTTTTAATGATCAAATCTTCAATCTGGAAATTATCTTGGAGGCTAAAAATGGTGAATAATGTTACAACCAATTTATTAAAACTATCATTGATAAAATCATGCATAAACATCAATTTATTAGAAATAAAGGAGAAGAAATAATATTTTTACATAAGAGCATAAATCATCGTAAAATAGAATTATATGATAAATTATGACAAATGACGTAATGAAAAATGGTAGAAATGGGTGGAATAAGCATTCACAAGTAGTAATAATAATGGCATATTAACGACCCAACATACCCCCACACCGAATATATTCCATGTCCTCATGCAACAAAAACTGAATATGTTGCATGTCCTCATGCAACCCAAAGACAAAACCCAAGCATTAACCAAGCAATAAAAAATGTGTTCATCTCAGCTCATAGAACAAATGAATTCTTCCTCACTTAATGAATATTCAATTTTAGCAATCTTGATGAAGGCATAACAATGAAGTTGCAGCAAAAAATGATATAAGTGACAACAACCGTCATTAACCATTTTCCCAAAAACTACAAACTAACTTTTGTTGAAATGTTGCAAGTAGATTTGTAATATATGAATGCCTTTATGATCCAAAAATCAGATCATTTTGATGCACGGATCATGAGATATAAACAAAATGGTTGTAGGTGAGAGTGCATGATTTCTGAAATTTTATGAACCAATTTATCTTGAAATTATCTGGGTATGTGTAGTTTAATAATATGTCTGTGTTTTCCAGAGATCACAAGAATTGAGTGCATAGTTTTTAAAAATATTATGGAAATCAATTTCTGCACTGAAATTATATGCCTTAAATGAGAAAGAAAATAGAAAACATCCATCATGCATAGCAATTCCTCCCCCTCTCTGAAAAATTAGCATGCCCTCATACGATGCTAGAAAAACAAATAGAGGTAGTTGCTACCATCTGTTGAATGCTATGCTTGGTATAAAACAACATGGAATAAGGGAGGTGTTGAAAATGAATAAGAATAGCGATCAATGATAAAGACTATGAATAACATGGTTATAAGAAAGAAATGAATGAAAGCAGCACTCCCCCAAGATGATATGCTGCTAAAAAAAATTGGAAGTAGTAAAGATGTGGACTGAAGGATGATAAAGAATGCTCAATGGATTTTCATTAAATTCTCCTAAATTCGTAATAAATCAGAAAATTATGCTATTTTACCTCAAGTTTTACCTCCAAAAATAAAAATGTGGAATGACATATATGTACTGGCAGTTGTTGAAGCTGATGTAGGAAAAGTTGGTGCAGAAAGTGATGCAAAAGGTGGAATCCAGGTAAGCACATAATGTCTGAAGAATTGTTCGTGTTCGCGAGTTGCTCGAGCCTCTTTTTTTAGTTGCAATAGTGTGGTCATGTTGTGAATAGAATTTCCCCTGCATATTTGTTGTTCTCCTGTAAACAAATCACACTTGTGCATACAATGTTCTTGAATCCATAGTGCTAGGTTTGAATAACAACAAATAAGATGCATGCAAAAATTTCAATCAGAAAAACTTTTGTATACATGAGATACTAATACTTTTATCAAATCAACAAGTTATGAGAGAGTGCAGTAATCATATCGCATGCAATCCCATAATGCATACATTCCCCCCTCCAATTGAAAAAGGGATTCGATGACCATAAAGCCTATGAAAGGTGTTATGCTAACGACAAGGCAAGGGAATGAACAATACAGTAGTAGAGTACACATATCAATGATAGGACGACGAGAGTTATGGTTATAATGAGAGCAAAGTGTATAAAGATAGTTATGAATTGAAGATAGGATGCTTTGGATTGATGATAAGTTATGAAAAAAGAGAAAAAGAACAACAATATGCCAAAAAGATGCTTTATTGATGGTATTCTAACTAATGATGCGATTGATCATAAAAAAATTTCCCATGCATAAAGGTTCAAAACAGGGAAAAAAATTAAGGAAATAACTTCTCTGATAAAAAAAAAGAATAATAAAATGGTATTATATTAATAATTGACGATAAGATATAACTTCAATACCATAAGCAGAACCTCTGCTACCAGCAGGCGTCCATAGCCTCGGTAGGGTTGCTTTTTAACCCATATGAGCCAGGATCCTCAATTTATAAATGGAGAGTTATAGTGCTGTTCTACAGAAGAGATCAGTGTGCTGGCGTGGTAACCAGATAACCACACTGCTATTCACTGGGATGTAGCAAAAGTGATTAGGTCGGCTCTTGATGAGACCTCCTGTTCTAAGGATAATTTGGCTATCTAATGGATCATAACCCTGGTGTGGTGGCCATAATGGGAATGCCACTTTATTACAGCCTTATGAACATGGTAGGCTAGCTCGTAATGAGACCCCCTATCCCCCATCTGCGAACAATTTTTTTTTGTTATTACACATTTTTATGATAAAAAGAGGGAGGCTCAGTACTCCTTAAGAGTAGGGATGGTGGAAGAAGTTGAACATGCCAATAGAAAAAAATATACCCATAATCTTATTTATTACAGACAGATAAGATTATAACCAGGAAGGGTGGAACCAGCATGGTATTAAGGTGATCAATCAACATCATATCAATAGAAAACAATGCAGTAAAGTAGTATATAAATAATTGTGTGCCTTTTGAAAAGAATCTATCAACAAGGAGATGTCATGTTAAAAATCCTAATGTGAATGATATTAACTCGCTTAAATAGAATCCATAATTCTTGTCCTCATAAAAGTAGTGTACTTCATGCCATGAAAGGGAATGAGTAAAATGTGATTGAGATGAACTAAGAATAATCACACAAAGGGAAGGAAGGGTTGCTCTAAAAAAGGAACAGGATAAACACTCAAAAAAATGTTGTTCTTTGTAAGGAACAACAAAGGAAATGCACACCAAAAAGCAAAAATACAGACGAAAAAGTGTAAAAACGCAAATGCCGTTCCTTTGGAAAAAGGAACAGCAGAAACTAAAAGTGTCATTCCTTTAGAAAAGGAATAGCAAAAATGCAAATGCTGTTTCTTTGGAAAAGGAACAGCAAAAATGAAAAGTGTCGTTCCTTTGGAAAAGGAACAGCAAAAACGCAAGTGTCGTTCCTTTGGAAAAGGAACAGCAAAAATGAAAAGTGTCGTTCCTTTGGAAAAGGAACAGCAAAAACGCAAGTGTCGTTCTTTTGGAAAAGAAATGGCAAAAATTAAAAGTGTCGTTCTTTTGGAAAATGAACAGAAAAAATGCAAGTGTCGTTCATTTGGAAAAGTAACAGCAAAAATCAAAAGTGTCGTTCCTTTGGAAAAGGAACAACAAAAACGCAAGTGTCGTTGCTTTAGAAAAAGAACTGCAAAAACGCAAGTGTCGTTCCTTTGGAAAATGAACAACAAAAATCAAAAGTGTTGTTCCTTTGGAAAATGAACAACAAAAATGCAAGTGTCGTTCCTTTGAAAAGGAACAACAAAAATCAAAAGTGTCATTCCTTTGGAAAAGGAATAGCAAAAACGCAAGTGCCGTTCCTTTGGAAAAATAACATCAAAAATCAAAAGTGTCATTCCTTTGGAAAAGGAACAACAAAAACGCAAGTTCTGTTCTTTTGGAAAAGAAACAACAAAAATCAAAAGTGTCATTCCTTTGAAAAAGGAACAACAAAAACGCAAGTGTCATTCCTTTGGAAAATGAACAACAAAAATCAAAAGTGTCGTTCATTTGGAAAAGGAACAACAAAAACGCAAGTGTCGTTCCTTTGGAAAAGGAATGACAAAAATCAAAAGTGTCATTCCTTTGGAAAATGAATAGCAAAAATGAAAAGTGTCGTTCATTTGGAAAAATAACAGCAAAAAAACCGAAATGTCATTCCTTTGGAAAATGAACAACAAAAATCAAAAGTGTCGTTCTATTGAAAAAGGAACAGCAAAAATGCAAGTGTCGTTCCTTTGGAAAAGGAACAACAAAATGAACTGTGAAAAAGGAATAACAAAATGAACGGCTGACCTAAAAGGTGCTATTCCTTTGGAAAAGGAAAAACCAAATGAAAATGTTATCCCTTTGAAAAATAAATAATAGAAACGACAAAAGTGCACACAAATGATGTCCCTTCAGAAAAGGAACAGTAAAATGCACAATCATAAAATGCAAGCATGCAAAGAATGAATTAGTTGTTCACTGCATTGATGCTGAGGATGGGTTACAATTTGAAAGAAGCAACACCTGAAATACAAAATATAAGAGAAATCATAAAAGAAACAACATTTTATTTAAAAACAGTATGTAAATAAATGAATTAAGTTACACTAGCTATAATATTATGTAAAAAAAATGATCTCTTTGAAAAATGTTTTGGCAGCAGTGACAAGACATGAAACTTCAAATAGAAATCAATTCTTCATTTGTTCTATTATGAATCCGTTGGGTAAGGAGTTGGATGAAATTCCTTTGTTTCATAAAATTTATTTCAAAAATCACTCGTCCATAAATTGACCTTCTTTATTTTCCCAAGACATGCAAAAAACGAGTGTCTACCTACAATAAAACATTAAATCATGGAAAAAGAAACGTGATAGGGCTCCCCTAATCCAAGAATTATGCAAAAAAACAACTAGTAGTTACTCTGTATAACAAATCCATTGAGAAAATAACAAAGCAAAATTTATCTGTCACTTGCGTGAGAGTAGTGGCCAATCATGCTGACCTGCAGCGTTTTAATCACAACTTCTTTGTTTTTTGTCGCAATTGAGTGATTCCAAAGCCAAATGATAGCTAATTAAACGTTATATCTCCTGTAGAAGCAAGTTTTAAATATTGAATGATATGATATGTCAATTTTAGTTAGAACTACCTGCATAACAAAGTCATTTTCGATTACCCAGCTTAGACCAACAGTTGATATTCCAAACATAAATTTTTCGCTTGATGTCGGATTCGAATGATTCAAATTGTAAATGAAATTATATTCATTTATTTATCTCCAATAGAAACAAGTTTTAAATAAAAGAAGAATTGATAGGTCAAATACTGTAAGGAACAGCCGGAAAGACATAGTTTTAAGGGTGTTGATTTATGATAGACAGTCAATGTTTTGATCATAACTTCCCCATACGATATCGCAAATGAGTGATTCCAGTTACATTGTAAAATAAATTCATAGGGGAATTTAGAATAGTAACAGGTTTTAAAAATTCAAACATTTAGGCCTCCAAAAACTGACTGTCCCAACTCTGTTCCTGAGCTGCCCACCAAACACCCTGTCAATGTTTTGTTTCTAACTTTTTCGTTTCAAATCCAAATTGAGTAGTTCAAATTGAGTTAGAAATTAGAAATCAAGGGATACCTAGGGTAGAAATAAGTTTTAAAAATATTCACTTTTGGGCCCTCAAAACATGACTGTCCCAACTATTTTTCCAGAAATCTCATGAAGCCCACAAGCCAAAAAAATGATATTTAAGCATTTTTTCACATTGATAATAAAAATGAATATAAGTGTTTATAGAATTGTTATTTATTTTATAAATAATATACATACACAAATGAATTGAAACATTTATCACCGATGCTGATTTCGATAGCGTGTTGCAACAAAAAAATAATTTTACAAAAACAAAAAAAAAATGCATTTATTTATGCCCTTATTTATTTTATTTTCTACACTAAACTATTTTGATTTGAAAAATTAATATAACTACGTACATGAGTACTTCTAGTGCAACCAGCTTAGAAATAGGGCTTCATGTATGCGCATACCCAAATTTGAAAAATGCATGTTAATGGATATTAGGGTATGAGAAGCCAACTTCCCTTGAAAAATTGGTATAAAAAATTGTTGAAGCATAGAGTGATGTTGCAAACAAATGATGGAGTGAAACCAATCTTCAATATATCTTTTACTTTGTTGATTTCCCATATCCATCATATCATGAAGTTCTTGAGCTTTTAAAATGGCTTGTTGATGCAAACTAAAAGAAACCTCATTTTCTTTCATCGCTTCAACAATTTTTGAATTTGAAACATTCTGAATCTCATTGTAAGTTTTGTCCATTGGTGCATGTGAGATAGAATGGGTGGCAAGGGTGGGTAAATTTTGCAGTTCAACATTGTTAGCATGTTGTACTGGTTTATTATGGTGAGGGTGTGGAATTAGTTGAGTAGGAAATTGTGTATGGAATGGAGCATTTTGATGATGTGGTTGATTGGGTTGTGTGAATAGTTTTGATGGGCAAACAAGATGTTGTGAAAGAGTTGGTGAAGAATATGGAGAATGTGTTTGTGCTACAAGATGAGGGAGAGTAGTCATGCAATCATAAGGTGAAC
>APFE031259348.1:0-17589 GCA_000404065.3 Pinus taeda
ATCTAGAAGGAATAACATTCCCTTCCAGATGACATAGTTGGATGCTCCGTCCAACCTATCCTAATCTCTCAAGCTACTGGTCACCATTTATACCACAAGAACTGTCGAATGACCTCCTCTCTCCTCTACGAAGCACTAGACTGGCCTACACACTTCCTGTTGGAGCCTGTAGATCTTCCCCTCTCCGTTGTTGCTCAGCAAGTGAGAATTCGAACTCCTTGGTTGGAAGTCCTCTAAGGAAGAAATTCCCTCAACCATGCTTCTCCCTTCTCTTCTGACATCTTTCTACCCAACAAAACGGCCTGTAGAAAAGATTGCGTCCCACCAGCTTCTCCTCACGCTGAGGCTTCAGCGCTGCTCCCTCTGCCACGACAAGATCTCGATCTAGTAGCCTTTCTCTCTGTTGACTCACTCAGAAATAGACTGCCTCGAAATTCAGCGCTTCAACTAGGACTGTGCAAACCCTTTAGGGTTTTGAGATGTTGCCTCCTGTAGCTTTTTCAATTTCCCTCTTCTGCTCAGCGTTGGGTTCTCTGGCACTGTTCTTCTTCGTTCACCTGCACTAGCTCTGATACCATGTGAAAATTCGAGAATCCCACCCGAATCAACTACTGCAGCAACTGATTAAACTTCTCCTATCTATTAATTACTGAAACAAATTATTTATTGTTTCCTGCAGCAAATATTGAAGCTAATACAACTGCAGTCTTCACTTAATTAATTATTTTGCCCAAAACAACGACAAAACAATAGAGAAAGATACAAGCAAGTGACAGTATTTTTCGGACAAATGTCCCCTGAAAAACCTAATGCAGGAAACGGGTGCAACAGATCTGAGGGTTTTTATTATTATGCAGAAGTATTCTGGATACAACTCTAGATGCCCTCTCGACAATCGAGTTCCAGAGAAAATCACTTGGCAAGAAAGACTGGTGAGATTACCTCACTCAACACTATTGATCCCAGCTAATCCAGCAACTGAACTGCGAGTTCCCCGGCTAATTCTGCATTGCCCCTGCGTGGGCCCTGCGTCAGCCTCTAAGTCACTGCATCAGCCCAACTAAGAATCGATATGCCTTCAGGAGCCTTTTCCAACCTTCCCGGCTCAGAGACATTAGCTCCTTCACAAAATTCAGACCTCTGTGCTTGAAGTTGTTGCGCTGCTCTGCGTGAGCCTTATTGGCTTTGCATCACCCTCTCTACCCTCTGTGTTGCCTCCACTGTGTGTCTTTCTGCCTCTCTACTAAGTATTCTTTGGCTCCGGAGAAGATCCTCCAGCCAAAACTATCTCTGCCCCTCTTTGCAACAGCTCACTATCGAAATTCACCCGGTAGTTGTTGTACTTCAAAAAATCAAACTTTTGAACTCCCTATGTGTCTTTCCAAGTAACCCTCAAGCCTCCGAAGAAGTGATGAGGTGATTTCTGGCAGTGGGGCAGAGATAGTTTCCAGTTGGAGAGTTTCCTAATCTGGGGATACATCGCAGAGAAGGCAGAGAAAGATCCAGAAGAGGCAGCGTAGAGCCACACTGGTTAGTGTAAGGCCATGCGGACGCAGCGCAGAACCTGAGAGGAGATCCAAAATTCGCTGGAGAATCAAGTTCCAGATCCAAAAGTCGAGGTGTGAGACCGGGAGGGCAGAAAGTCGAAGTTCCAAAGGCAAATCAATTAGCCAAAGGAGTGACGCAATCCCCAGAAGCTATGATGCAAAGCAGCGTAGCGATTGCGCAGAAACTACGCAGAGGCAGCTAGGGGCTAGCCATTCGGTGGCTGCATCAGTGTTGGATCGCTAGTGATAGTGTGAGGTATATCGCACTCATCTCTCTATCAGTCAGATTCTCTATATTGGATAGTCAGCAAGGCATCCAAATATTGTATTAGGAAATTACTGCTTAATAATACAAACCCTCAGCTACTGCACTTGTTTTCCCACATTGGGTTTTTCTGGGGACATTTGTCCAAAAACAACGGTGTCACTTGTGTGTGTGTTATTTCTTCTTGTTCAGTTCTTGTTTAGGAACATTATTTATGTTGTGAAGGTTGCAGTTTTATTTACTTCGATATTTAAAGTAGAACACAATAAATAACTTACATGGATTAATAAGTAGGAGAAGTAATATCAATTTGTTGTAATAGGGATCCGGGTCACCAGATTTTCACATGGTATCAGAGCGCAAGTTACGCAAGAGAGAAGACCGGAAGAGCCCAACGTTGAAGAGGAGCGAGATCGAAGCGTTGCATAGGCAACAGATCAAACCCAAAAGGGATTGTTGTTAAAATTGGCAACTAGGGCCAAACTCCATGTGGGTTATCTTATTTATGACAACTGATATTTTTCTTGGATCCCTCTCATCAAGAGGTGTAGGATTGATCTAAAGATCATCCGATTCTGATAAGTATTCATGGAGTTATTAATTTATTTGTATTTTAAGACAATTCATCAAGGTCGCCCAGCAACCCAATAAACCCCACATGTGCTCAACATTTTAGTATAACAGGAAATGACTTGAGAGTCATTTCTCACACACACTTCTATCTTGATTTCTCTCCGCTTGTCGTGGGTTTTAGTGGAAGAAAAATTTAGGAGTGGAAGCCCTAGACGTTGGAGGAAAAAAGGTTGCCCTAGACGCAAATGGAAGGCAGCCCTAACACTATCCTAAGACAGCCCTAACCTATGCTATCTCAAGGGTAACCTAGCCGTAGTCAAGATAAGGATATATGCTGCCCTAATAGGTCCTAGCTGCAGCAAAGTCATGGGTCTTTTGGAGGACTGGGTTTCTGTTAGGAGGGCCGAGGAGCTGGGCTAGAAGGAAGCAATCCAAGGTCTACTTCAGCGAAGGAGAAGGGACGTTAAGGTCACCCTTGTGATCACTTGAAAAGGCAGCAAGGTCCATGTGAAAGCCGCAAGCCTGTAAGTATTGTTTTGATGGTCAAAACAACACTCTACATGGAGTTGAAGGTGTCTCCTCAACCAGCGAGGTCACCTACCTTGTAAAGAAAGGGAGGCCGCATAATTCAAGGTGAGTTATGGGCTGATCGTTGGACTGTTGTAGGTTACAGGGGGGTACCCTAACCAATGATCGAATTCTATCCATGAACAGCAGTACAAAGATGTTGGATACTGCCACATGAGCTGCAATGTCACTAACAAATAGGACAATGGGACAGCAGCATGTTGGGACGGCAACTTTGATGGGACAGCCAATGACATAGGACAGCTATGACAATTGTGCAGCAGTGGCACAAGTGCGACAGCTGCTAACTAGTGCAGCAAAATAAATAGGACAGCAAGGTACATAGTATTGTATAGATGCATGGGACAGCAAGGTACATAGTGCTGTATAGATACATGGGACAACTGTGACATGGCAGCAAAGGTACATCGGACAGTAGCAAGCATGGACAGCAACGAGCATGGTGAAGCATGGACAGCATGGCAAACATGGTGTAGCATGGCAAGCATGGACAACAGCAAGCATGGTGAAGCATGGACAGCATGGCAAGCATGGTGCTGCAAGCACATGAGACATGTTGTATGACAACATGGTTATGACACATGGTACAGCAGTGCAGCAGTATGATGTGTACAGCGTGGTCATGAGGTCCAGCATTGTGATGATGGGTGCAACATGGTGCAACATGATGACAGGATGCAACAAAATGATAGGTGAAGGAGTCACCTTGGAGAGTCAGTTGAAACAGCATGTCTTCAACTGATCTCATGTATCATCTTCTTAGAAATGATCTATGCCCTTATCTAGATAAGTCAAAACTGTTGACTACAATTGTAAATGTACTATCTCTCTCTCTCTCTTTGTTGAACTATTGAAGAACATAAAAGAAGAATTGATCAAGGGTTTCCCCACATTGGGGTTTGTCCCTGGCTAGCGCCACATCTTGTGTCCTCTTGTCTTGGCATGTCTTCTGTGATTTATGTTTATGCTCTATCTGCAGTTTATTTTAATGCTGATGTGATTGCTAATCTGGAAAAGATATTGAGCTAACGGTGAAAATTGAAATAAATTGCTCTAAGCATAGAACATACCTAAAATTCACATGGTATCAAAGCTGAGGTGAAGACAATGCCCAAGCAAGAGTGAAAGAGCAATCACCGAAGATAGTTGGGAAAGGACAAAAGGATCAATGGATTTCTCATCCCTCTTCCAATTCGCCAAGGGTGAAGTCGAAGCAAAGAACATTATCAGAATGGCGCAGTGGAAGCTTTTGATGGCCTACCTAAAGACCACTTCACTGGGAAGTCCGGATCTAAGGGTGGAAAGAAAGACAAATGCTTTGTTCGTAATAAGTTCAGCCATTATGCGAAGGAGTGTCTGAATGGCAGGGACACATCTCTTGATGAAGATAACAATCATTCCAGGGACATCTTCAATGATCAAGGGAATGACAGGTAATGTAGGTCATCAACGAAACGGCCGACTCTTCAACAAAGCAAGGAACCCTAGGTATGAAGAATCAAATGTTGTTTCTGATAAGATAAAGAAGCGTTATCTTGTATTGGCCCTCTCCTTCAAATCCTTTGGGAATTTGGCTTATTGATTGTAGTACTTCAAGGAACTTCATTGGATAGCAGGGTGCTCTCTCTAAATTAGTAGAGATGGAAACAATCGTCGGATTATACTTGGAGCTGATGCCACCTATCCCGGAAAAGGTGTAGGGAATATTACCCCTCAATTGAATGAGGGTAACTCGATTCATTTACACGAATCTCTTTTGTGTACCTGATCACAAGAAGAACCTGGTGACCATTTCGGAAATGGAAGTCAAGTTTCAGGGTGGCATTAATCGATGGAAAAGTACGTATTTGAATATGGAATTTTTCACAAATGCTTTTGAGTTCAGGGTTGTATCAAGTTGCAAGAGTTCCATTGGGGATCATGTCAACCGTCACATCTCATCTATAGCACCGAAGGTCTACTTATCAGGGGACCCTACCCCATGTGAGTTAGATGATGACAGGAATGCCTGAATTCAAAAAGAGCATAAAGGTACATGTCTGAGATGTACCAAAGGAAAATCTTACCAAGGTGACCATTCCCCTCATGTAGCAGGTCCATAGGTTTGGAACAACCCAAGGGGTTTAAGATTCATAATCGGGAATCTCATGTATGCAGGTGGAAGAAAGCCCTCTATGGCTTGAAGCAAAACACCCCGTGCATAGTATGAGAGGATTGATAGTTGTCTGATGAAGCTGAGACTCGCTAGGAGTGAAGCCGATCTAAACCATTGCTCGAAGGTTGTCGATGATAGACCTCTCATACCGGCACCTTCTGAGGACAACCTATTTCTGTCAAGTGTAGACCCTCTCATTTTGCAGAAGTAAAAGGGAGTTAGATTCCGGATTTGGAATTGTGAACAGCAAGCTCGCGACTACCTCGATGGAGCTTACCTTTCAAAAGTTATGTGGTAGGGATACCGGACCTGATTTGGGAAATGTCTCTGAATTTCACAAACTCATACTAACATTGATGTTCTTGGTGAAATCCCGTCCGGATATATGTTTTGCAGTTAGCATGATGAGCTCATATATGGTTGAGCCTCACTGGATTGGTGCCAAGAATTTTTCGAGATATCTTCAGGGCACAATCTCTCATGGATTGAGATACACTACCAGAAATGTGAAGCTGCATGATTATTCGAATACTCACTGGGCAAGTAGTGTGGAGAATCGCAAGAGCACTTCCGAGTGTTGGTT
The DNA here is from genome assembly GCA_000404065.3 of Pinus taeda. Taxonomy (NCBI): domain Eukaryota; kingdom Viridiplantae; phylum Streptophyta; class Pinopsida; order Pinales; family Pinaceae; genus Pinus; species Pinus taeda. The sequence continues at coordinate 5,712 of APFE031259348.1, forward strand.
CTCTTCGGGTTTTGTTCGATATCCTGGATGAGCAGGAAGCAGAAGTCGATTGCTATAAGCACTGCTGAGACCAAATACATAGCTAAGAGTATGATCTCGTGTGAAGCTGCCTGGTTGTGGAAGCTCTTCAGCGAGCTGTTTGTACACATGATGGATACCACCGGGATCCTCTGTGTCAACTAGGGGGGGATTCGCTTGTTGAGGAATCCCATATTCTATGATTGCTCCAGCATATAGATATCAGATACTACCTTATCTGGGATATGGTACGTTGATGAGTGAGGAGGTTCTATCGCATTGAGACTGATGTACAGGTCACAAACATTGTGTCAAAGCCCCGGGGAAAGGTCAAATTTATGACTTTCCCAAACGACTTGTAGTCATCAAGAGACCTTCTTATAAAGGTTTTGCATGATGCGTGCATTGAGCTCTGGGAGCTCCAGGGCACTGCTTGGAGCAACAAGCACCCATAGGGCAACTCACCCTCCCCTAATGGTGCGTTGTGTACAAGGTGAATGGCTCAGCCTTCCCCTGTGATACCCCAAGGCGACTTAGGGACAAGATGAATGGTTCTCCTATCAAGGCATCCCACCCATGCAGTCTAGGACTCATGGGAAGTACCTCGCATTTGGCCAATGAGCAGGGAAATGGGGTTAGGGACCATAGTAGTACCATCAATGGATGCATCGTTGTATCTACCGTACTCCCTATGCTACGATGACCTCCATTGATCTAGGATCAATGAAACTGATCTGGAATCAGTATGAGTGGTTTGAAACACTCTCTTGTGATATTGATATGGGATCAATAAAACTGACTTCGGGTAAGTAGAGAATGGTATGAGACATTCTCGATCAATTTTCTTCTTCATGGTTCAGCAGTGCAGGGCACTGATGGCAGAGATGGTACAATCAGACATATGGATCAATGGATGGAGTTCTCCCTAGTTAAGAGGGAGTGTTAAAATTGGAAACTAGGGCCAAACTCCATGTGGGTCATCTTATTTATGGCCGTTGATATTTTTCTTGGATCCCTCTCATCGAGAAGTGTAGGATTGATCTAAAGATCATCCGATTTGGATAAGTATTCATGGAGTTATTAATTTATTTGTGTTATAAAACAATTCGTCAAGGTCGGCCAACAACCAAATAAACCCCACATGTGCTCAACATTTTAGTATAAAAGGAGATGACTTGAGAGTCATTTCTCACACACACTTCTATTTTGATTTCTCTCCACTTGTCTTGGGTTTTAGTGGAAGAGAAATCTAGGAGTGGAAGCCCTAGACGTTGGAGGAAAAGAAGCTGCCCTAGACGCAAATGGAAGGCAGCCCTAACACTATCCTAAGGTAGCTCTAACCTATGTTATCTCAAGGGTAACCTAGCTGCAGTCAAGATAAGGCCCTAATAGGTTCTAGCCGCAAAAAAGTCATGGGTCTTTTGGAGGACTGGGTTGTTGTTAGGAGGGCCTAGGAGCTGGGCTAGAAGGAAGCAATCCAAGGCATACTTCAGTGAAGGAGAAGGGACGTTAAGGTCACCCTTATGACCACTTGAAGAGGCAGCAAGGTCCGTGTGAAAGCCGCAAGCCTGTAAGTATTGTTTTGATAGTCAAAACAACCCTCTACATGGAGTTGTAGGTGTCTCCTCAATGAGCGAGGTCACCTACCTTGTAAAGAAAGGGAGGCCGCATAATTCAAGGTGAGTTATGCGCTGATCGTTGGACTGTTGTAGGTTACAGAAGGGTGCCCTAACCAGTGATCGAATTCTGTCCATGAACAGCAGTACAAAGATGTTGGATACTGCCACATAGGAGCTGCATTGTCACTAACAAATAGGACAACAGGGCAGCAGCATGTTGGGACGGCAACTTCGATGGGACAGCCCAATGACATAAGACAGTTATGACAATTGTGCAGCAGTGGCACAAGTAGGACAGCTGCTAACTAGTGCAGCAAAGTAAATAGGACAGCAAGGTACATAGTGTTGTATAGATGCATGGGACAGCAAGGTACATAGTGTTGTATATATACATGGGACAGCTATGACATGGTAGCAAAGGTACATGGGACAACAGCGAGCATGGACAGCAATAAGCACGGTGAAGCATGGACAGCATGGCAAGCATGGTGCAGCATGGACAGCATGGATACCAGTGGCAAGCATGGTGTTGCAAGAACATGAGACATGTTGTATGACAACATGGGGCAGTAGTGCAACAGTATGATGTGTACATCATGGTCACGAGGTCCAGCATTGTGATGATGGGTGCAGCATGATGAGGTGCAGCGTGATGCAAGATGCAACAAAATGATAGGTGAAGGAGTCACCTTGGAAAATCAGTTGAAGCAGCATGTCTTCAACTGATCTCATGTATCATCTTCTTAGAGATGATCTATGCTCTTATCTAGATAAGTCAAAAGTGTTGACTTCTGTTGTGAATGTACTATCTCTCTCTCTCTATCTCTGTTGAACTATTGAAGAACATAAAAGAAGAACTGATCACGGGTTTCCCCCCATTGGGGTTTGTCCCTAGCTAGCGCCACATCTTGTGTCCTCTTGTCTTGGCTTGTCTTCTGCCTCTTGTCTTGGCTTGTCTTCTGCGATTTATGTTTATGTTCTATTTGTAGTTTATTTTAATGCTGGTGTGATTGCTAATCTAGAAAAGATATTGAGCTAACTGTGAAAATTGAAATAAATTGCTCTAAGCATAGAACATACCTAAAATTCACAATTGCACAGTCCAGGCCAAGAGGGCAAGATTCTCGAGGAAAATCTCTCTCTGAGTTGACAGAGAGGAAAGATTTCCAGATCGAGATTTGCCAGCGGCAGAGGGAGCAGCGCAGAGCAGTTTCTGGTGTGATGAGGTTTTCTGCAGCAGTTGTTGGGGCAAAAAAACATCATAAGTGGGAAGGAGACACTATTTTGAGGGAATTCTTCCTTAAAAGACTTCCAGCAAAGAAGTCTGAATTCTCATTTGTTGAGCAGCATTAGAGAGGCGCAAATCTACTAACTTCAACAGGGAGTGCGTTGGCCAGCCCAGCAGCAGCGCAAAGGAGAGAGGAGGCAGTTTAACATTTTGTTGGAAGAGATAGCGGCTAGCGGGCTGAGAGATCAAGATTAGTTGGATGGAGCATCCAACTATGTGATCTAGAAGGCTAGGGTCTCATGCCTTCTAGATGTGATCTCAAGATGTACGTCAATAGTGTGGTAGTTGAACCCGGTGATGCAGATCCACTCAAAAAGTACAAGGCCGAGATGGCGAAGGCCAAGCGGTTGATCCTCGATGGAGTGAGGGATCATGTTGTAGGTCACATTGCTAGCAAAGCGACAGCCAAAGAGATGTGGGATGCCTTGGCTACACTATATCGAGGATCTTCTGAGCAGCAGAAGATGTACTTGGAGGAGAAGCTGAGCTCAACTAGGATGGAGAAAGGGGAACACATTAATCCATTCTTATCAAAGCTTTAGGAAGTTCGAGATCAACTGGAAGCTGTAGGATCAACACCTCAGCCTATAGAGATGGTGAGGTCGGCCCTGAATTCAGTTTCAGAAGAATGGCAAGTGTTTGTCAAGAGTGTCCTGGGCAAAAAGAAATTGTCGGATTGGGAAGGAAAGTGGGTCGCTCTTCAACAGGAAGAGATGAGGCGAGACTTAGTCAAGTGCAAACTTCATGGCAGCAGCAACAGTGGGACGAAGCCCAAGGAAGAGGAAGAGAATGCAACCCTTGCATCTAAGGGGTAGCAGGAGCAGCAGAAGAAGAAGAAAGATGTTTCAAAGATCAAATGTTTCCGGTGTGGTGAATTTGATCACTACGCTATGCAGTGTCCTCTCAAGAAGAAGGACAAGGATGAGAGGCATGATCCACAAGCTGCAGCCGCAAAGATCGAGGAAGAGAATTTCACCATGGTTGCCCAGATACCTCCAGGGGAGAGGTGGGGTGATCTAGTACTGCAGTTCGAAAGAACCGAAGATGGGCAGGATCCTTGAGGAATCCACCTCTTGGATCAATACCTTGCTACGGGAGCCCATATTAGAAGTAACAAGATGGACTGAGTCAATTGATGCAGAGGAGTGTAGGAGTGACAGTTGCAGTAGCTAGGAGCGCCAGAGTCTGAACAGCGCAAAGCTAGTGTTAGCAGTAGTGCAATTGGCATAGAGCACAGTCAACAACAACGCAGTAGCTTCAGTGACAGAGTAGATAATCGCAGCAATCAAAACTCCAACAGCAGATCATCGCGTTGAACACCTTTGGTTCAGTATTATGGATGCTTTTTCATTTTTGTTGCAGCAGTAGTAGCAGTTCGAGAGGATTGCAGTGCAGATGCAGAGTTGGCACTGGCAAGGTCAGCAACAGCAATTGGAGAGGGTTGCAATGCAGATGCAGACTTGGCAGTGGCAGGGTCAACAGCAACACAAATGCAACATTTGCGCAGTAGTTGGTGGGCAGTGATGTCAGACATCAGAAGCGCAGAGGGAGATGTTACAGAATTTGGGTGATGCTTCAGCAGGTTGCATTACTAAAGCACATTCCTCGCTAAGGAAGTTTTGATTTCTGGTAGCATTGAATGTGCTCTAAGCCTCAAAATTTGCAGGGTGGCTAGGACACATGTATTAAAGAACACCCAGAAATCGTTTTGGGAAATTCCACCCGGAGAAGGTTTTGTTAAAAAAATTAATTATTTTTAATGGATACCTAAGTCTATACTTAGGAAATTAAAATAATTAAAGGGTATTAATTAAACTGGGGGTGAAACTTCTAGAAGAAGACGAGGATCAAGCCAAAATGATCTGAGCCATTGATTAGAATCTAATCTGGGTTGTTGGTTCTCAACGAGAAGATTATAAGAAACGGCTTGATGGGCATCTGGAAGACACATCGAGTAAGAGATCAAGAGATCGATTTCTGAAGAGAGCAGCACAGCGGTTGCCAGAGAAGTGATAGAGGTGATTTCTTGCAGTGAGGAGCAGAGATAGTTTCTGGGTGGAGAGTTTCCTAATCCGAGGATACATAGAGAAGGCAGAGAGAGATCCAGAAGAGGTAGCATAGAGCCACGTTGGGCAGCGTAGGGCCACGCAGAGGCATCGCAGAGCCTGAGAGGAGATCCGAAATTCGCTGGAGAATCGAGTTCTAGAACCAAAAGCCGGGGTGTGAGACCAAGAGGGCAGAAAGTCGAAGTTCCAAAGGCAAATTGATCAACCAAAGGAGTGATGCAATCCCCAGAAGCTGTGACGCAGAGCAGCGCAGTGATTACGCAGAAACTACATAGAGGCAGCTAGAGGCTAGCCATTCAGTGGTTGGATCAGTGTTGGATCGCCAGTGACAGTGTGAGGTATATCTCGCTCATCTCTCTGTCAGCCAAATTCTCTGTATTGGATAGCCAGCAAGGCATCCAAAGATTGTATTCAAAAATTACTGCTTAATAATACAAACTCTTAGTTGTTTTTCCAGTTTTCCCACATTGGGTTTTTCCGGGGACATTTGTCCAAAAACAACGGTGTCACTTGTATGTGTGCTATTTCTTCTTGCTCAGTTCCTGTTTCCGCATATTATTTATGTTGTGAAGGTTGCAGTTGTATTTACTTCGATATTTACAGTAGAACACAGTAAATAACTTGCATGGATTAATAAGTAGGAGAAGTAATATCAGTTTGTTGCAGTAGGGATCTGGGTCACCAAATTTTCACATTGTACCCACTGCCACAACTCGGATTCCCTAGCTACCCCTACCATCCATATAGCTTTGTCTTCTATTGTACGCAACTCAACCTGCAAACTCCACGACTTTTGTCCTACTAATAGCAGATCAAACCTGTCTCTTGCACGAGTTCGCAAAACCTAGCGGCAACGACTTGGAAATTGTTGGACATTAGATAAACCAATGCTCCCCGTGTGTTTCGTGACATAGACTAACAGCCTCTCGTGGATCCTAATCTCTGACAAAGTGATCGTTGACTAACACCTACAGGTTTTGGTCTAAGGAAATCGTGATTCCCAACAAGTCATATCAGAGCGTAGGTCACGAGTTTGATACACATTCGGCTCCCGTTGGGGAGGAGATTGTTGTACATTGGATAAACCAACGGTCCTCGTGTGTTTCGTGACATGGACTAACCGCCTCTCGTGGTTCCTTATCTTTGGCGATGTGATCGTTGACCAACACCTGCAGGTTTTGGTCTAACAGAAATCATGATTCCCAACAGAAACTGGGTTGTTTCTCAACCCTTTTTCCTTCACGCACAACTTGATGATTGGGCTTTTCTATCCCCCCGCAACGACCCAACACTAGACCCTCACGTGTTGTAGTGCTTTTCCTCAACCCTACAGTTGTTCCTTGGCATCCCACTTTAAAATCTTAATTTTTTTGCTTTCGTGACGACCCTACATGAATTGTCTACAACGGAAACTTTTCCTACAAACCACTACACCCTTTCTCATCTTTTGTTTTTATCTTTGTCTTTTTAGCCAACGAGTACTCTATAGTCTTCTTACTTGGACAATGTACAGCCATGTACCGTCTTTTTGTACAACAACTCCCTCTTTGTTGTGTGTTTAAATTTTCTTTACTACGAGTTGATTCTCTACGCCTATGACCTGCACTCGATTGTGCGTACATACTTCACCTATTACCACTTAATTCTAGATCTTGTGCAATATTTAGATATTGGTTTTTAGAAGCTATGCTCTAATACCATGTTAAACTTCCTTGACCCTAGCAACCAAGCCAATTGCTAGCAAATTCCTTACAGTAATATTTAATTATTATGCAAATCTATTAGATAAAAGACACACCCAAGATCTTAACAAAATAAACAATGGAAGCAAAATCATACACCAATCTCATTCACATGCACACATAATATTTATGCCCTTCAAATCAGCTCTTCATTCAAATAACTTCAAAACTTACAAGGGCTCCCTTCCTGGGATAAAATAGCCCACTGAGGAAAATATAAATACAACAAGAAACTTGGAGTTATCCCAGTTAATTACAACCCTCCATAAAAATTTCCTTCAATCTTGCTAGTTGATCTAGATCTGTCTCTCTTGTTGCCCCTTGCACTCTTCCTCAAACCCTGCACACTTGAATGGAAGTCCTTCTCCACCCAATCACTGATATCTCACTCTCATTGTGTCTTATGCTCAAGATGTGTGTCCTCCCTTAGCTAGCCTTCTTTTTATAAGTTTGAGATATTGATTGAATCCACAACCCTAATCTCTTCAAAGTGATTGACAGTTGAGATTAGATATGAACATCAGTGGTGATCAACAGTTGAGATTCATCTAATTCAATAATGCAAGTAACCTTTGCATTTCATTATATGAACTCACTTTTTCTTATATAAGTCAATTACTTTAATTATTAAAGTAATTGCTAAGGTTAAGGGTTAATTAGGTGACTTCCACACACCTAGACACTTAGGCCTATATGAAAGTACTTGCCTTAACTACTCTCATCGAAAGAAAGAAAGAAGATTATTTATAGCCCTAGAGTAATCTTTAGAGAGGCTAAAAGGCCTCCAAATTAGGAAGATCTAGTTTGAGATGGAAGATGGAGAATCTAACTAAGCATAAGAAGATGAATCTTAAACCTCAAGCTTGAGTTTTGTTCTATTGAAAATTTGGCAGCTCAGGGATGACTTTCTAAAAATAGAAAGTCTCAAGTATGACTTTCCAAAAATAGTAAATCAACTTGCATCAATTGGTAATCAAATATTGTTTATGGAAAATCCATTCTAATTATCAATGAATCCTAATAGTTCAATTTCAACTTAATCGTCAATATTATCATTAATATTATTATTATTATTATGATACTATTATATTATTATTAAAAAGAAATTCAAGTCCCTCAATCATGGCTCTCAATAATGTTCTCTTACACTCTCATTATTGGCATGGCATATTCTTCTTACACTCTCAGTAATGCTCTTACACTCTCTTACACTCAATTAAAGCACGTCATAAAAGATTCTCTTACACTCTCCTACACCCAATAAAAGCATGTCATAAAAGATTCCTCTTACGCACTCTTTAATGCATACGTTACACTCTCTCTTAAAAGCATAAGTTACAAAGGCATGCATACCTCCTTAATGGCACGAGTTACATTTCCTAAATGGGCATGAGTTACACTCCTCTTGGCATGCAATTTACTTATTCTTTATGGCAAGGATTCGTTGCTCCTCCTATATATATGTGCCTCATTCTTTCTCCCCTCACTATTTGTGCATTCTGAAAGAAGAATTCGAACTTGAGCGAGAGTTGCAGAGAGTTGAAGAAAATTGTGAGAGAGAGACTTGGAGAGTAAGAGCAGAACTTGGTGAGCCAAGGTTGATTCAGTGCTTCAGTGTTTCAGTGTTGATTCAGTTGAAGGGAAGGTTGATTCAATGTGTGCATCTGTTGCTGCTATCAATGATCTTCATGCTACAGCTTGTTCATATTTGGGTGAACTTACTCATTCTCTTGATCTCTCAATGTACTTTGTATCTCTATTGAATAATTGATACTTAATAGAAGAATCTAGTTGGGTTTTTCCCTGTCTCATTTTCTTCTTGGTTGTCTTCTTTTTTAATAGAAGAAAACAACATCCTTTTATTAATTAAAACAAAATAATATACAAAGTCTGCAGTTATAACTCGATTAACATGATACGGTAGAGAGCAGATTTCAAAATTAATTGAATTGGCCAGTTACTACAGTGAGCGGATTACAAGAATTCCACATAGAGTGGCTATTGAAGACAGTCGAGAAAACAAAAAGAAAACTAGTAGGGTCTTCAATCAAGGCTTCAAAAAAAACATAACATACAGCAATGCAAAAATATGGCAGACAGAGCAACAGTGGCGTTGTATCATCCAAGCCAAACTGGATTCAATGGCTTTCTTACCATCCAGCTACCTGGTGTGAGAAAAATGCAGGGAGACAGATTCATTAGAGTAGGATGGATCCAACATAGATTGTTGATCCGTTGTCAATGAGCTCATAGTGAATCTGCCAAGGAGTGGTAAAGCATCCTCGCTTGGGCAGTGGATCAGCAGGGGCATTTTGTTCCCAATATATATGGCATAATTGAATAGAAAAGAAAGATGCCTTCAACTTCTGAATCTGCTCCATCCAGTGAATAAGAGCAGACACCTGCAAAGTCGCCCTCCTATTGGCCCAGTCAATTGTGAACTTCGAGTCTCAAGCTACCAGAATGTCCTCCACGACAAGCCATTTAGCACATTTCAAAGTCCCCCATAGCGCCAACACCTCAACTCTATTGTTAGTACCATGACCCCTGTACCAATAGAATTGATAGACCATCGATGGGCTCATGGAAATAATGACACTATAGCCACACAGTTCATTCATTTAGGCACCAACGAAATAGCCCACAGTGTGATGTAAGTCAATTTGCTTGTGAGGATGTGACGATGGCGACGAGTTGGGTTGTAAGGGCCGATTTCCATAAATGAAGCCACAATTTTGGAGGTGTGCCTGAAATCTAGGATTTTATTCTTAAAAATGATACCATTACTACAAGCCAGATTCCCCATAAAATGTATAGTGGGATGGCCTTGTATATAGGATTGTGAGTAGTCCAACAAACAACACAATTGGAAATGGATGAGCTTTCCACCATGGGAATGATCCCAAGAGCATTGCAGACCTCTTCCTGAATAAATATAGCAGCAAGGCAAGTAAGAACAAGATGAGTGGTATCCTCGTGTTGATTTGCATAGTGGACATTGTCTGGGGCCCAGAAATCCTCCTTTTTCCAAATTCTCCCAGGTGAGAATTCTGTTGTGAATGGTGAACCAAGAGAAAAACTTCATTTTCATAGGAACGTTCCACTTCCACATTTTGGTCAACGAGTCATTTTGAGGTTCGGGCCTCTGCTTAATGTGAATGTACCTATGTCTTCTATTGTACATTTGATTTATGTTCTATCTACAATTGTTTATCTAACATTGCAGCATAAAGAATTTTTGTAATAAGTGATTGTTACAACATAGAACATCAGAATTTCAACATGGTATCAGAGCTCTTGTGAAGGTAAGTTCCATTTGTAGCTCTCTTTCTGCTGAAATATCTCTTGTTGTTCACTCCATTTGCAGCTCACTTTCTGCTGAAATATCTCTAGTTGTTCACTCCATTTGCAGCTCACTTCTACTGAAATATCTCTCGTTGTCCACTCTATTTACAGCTATCTTTCTATTAAAATATATCCTGTTGTCCACTCTATTTACAGGATTTCATTTCACTACTGAAATTTACTACTAAAATTTTACTGCTGAAATTCTACTACTGAAATTTTAGTGCTGAAATTTTACTGTTGAATTTTACCACTGAAATTTTACTATTGAAATTTTGTTGTTGAAATTTTACTGCTATTGTTTTTCCAAAATTTCAAGGAAACCAAAATATTATAGCAATTTTGAATATAGCAATTGTTAAATTTAGTTAACAATGGCATGTTCTATGCTTAGCACAATTACTTCAATGTTCCTTAAGCTGCCCAATAGCAATTTCCAATTTAGATTTTCAGTAGCAATCACATTAACCATTAATCACATTAACAGTAAAAGTATATAGAACATAAAACAATATGCAGAAGACAAGCCAAGACAAGAGGACGCCATATTTGGTGGATGCCAGGGAAAAACCCCAAGATGGGGAAAACCCTTTGATCGATTCTTCCTATTATTATATCAAAACGTTCAGTAGAGAGAGAGAATACAAAAGTCAAATTGACTTGCCCAAACAAAAGTCAAAACAGCCCTGTCAATTTATGCAGTCAAACTTCGGCCCTAACTAGAAAGTCAATGTTCGTCGAAGCAGCAATAGGATGTCCTCAAAACAGCTCGGTCTTCCCCAATCAAACTCGGCCTAATCAAGATGTCAAAGTCAGCCCAAAACAGTGACAAAGTCAACAATCAAATTCATTCAAACTGTTGTCCGAAATCTGCAGTCACCCTGCAATTTGGTCTATGGTCAAAGTGCTCAGAAAACCTTAATTTATGTGCCAAAAGTTGCGTCCTGCTGAGCTAGAAATATCCCCAAAAGATCGAAGTCAAATGATGCCCAGAAGGTGTTGGTCAACGTTGGTCAAACTGCAATCAACTCTGTAATTTCAGCCCTGTAATTCAGCTTCTGAAATTCCTCCTTCTTGATCCACACGTGTGAGAGAGAAGAATGCCCAATGTAGTACGAACCAATGAGAGAAGGAGAGAGAATGTGTGAGTGAAGAAGATGCCAAATGAAGTGAAACCTCACTTGTATTTATACAAGTCGTTGAGGGTGAAGTGACACATCCATTGGGTTTTCTGAGCCTACATCATGATGTGGCCGACCTTGACAATTTGCACGTGCAAGCAAAAATTCAAAATCACACTTCTGCTTGTCCAAATGAGATGATCTTTATATCAATTTTGGCCCTCTCAAAAAGAAGAATTTAATGCAATCATCATCTTCATCAAATTATTTGTCCTAAGGTGGAATTTGGCCCTAGTTGCCAATTTTTAACACTCCCTCTGAACTACGGAGAATTCCACCTTCCAATCCATCCATCATCATCATCGACCATCATGCCATCTTGTCGTCATGTACCATCTATGTCATCTCATCTCTACTCTATTGAACCATGATGTAATAATGAAGAAGAATTGATCGAGAGTGAGTCACAAGACCTTAGCACTCTCCAATGACAAAAGTCAGTTCAAAGGTAGAACCTCAATTGATCCCAGATCAAGTTGTTGAACACCATGCATCCTAGAGATAGGGAGTACGACAATACACAATGCGTCCATCGGTAGCGTTATTGTCCCCATCCACGTTTCCCAACTCATTGGCCAAATGAGAAGTACTTCCCATGAGTCTCAGACTACATGGGTAG
>APFE031259354.1:0-26977 GCA_000404065.3 Pinus taeda
GTGACCTGTTGGAAACCCTTATCAGTCTCCTCCAATTTCCCTGTATTTCTCTGATGTTCCTCTTGACTTCTTTTCAATTCATCCTCCTTATTTAACGGGCATTGTCTATACAGGTGACCATATTCGTGGCATTTTCGGCACCTGAAAGGGATGTGTTCGTAATCTACTGGTTGTTGCCACACTTCATCATGATACTCTACCTCAACATGATCTGGGAGTGGTTCAGCTAGATTCATGTAGACACAGATCCTCGCATATGAGTTATATTTACCTCGTTTTGTAGCTTCTGCAGCTTTAACAAAGCTCCCGATTGAATTCCCTATTCCTTCCAAAATTTCAGGGTCCCAAAATTCATCAGGGAGTCCAAACAGTCTGACCCAGATTGGGGCTTCCAGCAGCTTTTCCTTTTCTGGGTTGTACCTTTCCTCCCAGTATTTCATGAATAAACCTGCATTGTTCATGAAATACGGTCCTTCTTCAAAGACCCTATTTCTGTCTTCCAGATTCGGAAGATAGCTGTGAAGAACCCTTGTGCTCCCAACTTCAGGTCTATGTGACCCTTAGGTTTCCATATTTGATCAATCCATCTGTATAGCTCTTTCTCCAGAGGCCAATAGCCTATGAATTTGCAGATCAGGGCATGGTCCTTCATGTAGTTGTTGTATTCCTCAAGCTTGTTATTGGGAATGACATATCTTGGCTTTTTTTGTGCCCTAGGTAGGCATTTTCCTCTCATCCTTTTCTGCCACAGGTTGCCCATGACTGGGGCGTAGTTTTCCTGCTGATTCTGCTGCATTCCGCTTGCACTAGTCTCCCCCGTTACTACGTTCTTGAAGGAGGGGATCTCTCCCCTCCCCGTTGGGTTTTCCATTTCCCCCCTCAGCCCTTGCCTCTTAGGAATTAACCCTAGCAAAACTGAAGAAAATTACTTACCTGAAATGCAGGAGCTTCTCTCACCTACTCCCCGGCCTGACCGCTGCGACTATTCTCTCACCCGCATTCGTCGTCGATCAGTCCCGTCTGCTGCGCCGTCTGCAAACCCTAGTAGCGCGCATCCGTTCTCCCTCCGTATCTCTTCTCCATGTATGGAAGGAAATTTTATTTTCAAATCAATTTCGTTATTCGTATATTAAGATAGAATGTTAAAACTTAAAATATGTTAAAAATAGTTTTAATTAAAATATGTTAAAAAAATTAATATATGAAGATATTAAACTATATTAATTAATATAATTGAACCGTATGCATTGTTTTTAGTTCATATGTTAATCAATTAATTTAATTTAGGTCAGGACATCTTTAATAATACTTTCTATGAATAGTTTTTTGATTAAGGTTATTTCAATGTAACTATTATTAACTTTTGTTTGTGGAAGCGATATATATATATATATATGGGTTAAAAGATATATATTTTATTTTTTTTAGTTTATTTTGATGAGGATTGTAAATTTATGGAATATTCGGAAATCTAACCGCATCTATGTTTCTCAGATTCCCAAATATTTAGAGAATTTGTAATTGACTAAGAATTTTGACTTACTAATTCACGGAATATTCGGTAATTAGATTGACATAGGCGCGGTTAAACAATAATTGACCGACCATCAGTGCGTTTGATTGCCAAATATTCTGGGAATCATGCATATATGTGACCAGGTTAAAAGATTATTTTATTTACAGAGTTTCAATATGTAAGAGTTTTACCGAGTTTTTAAGTTCGAGCGAGTTTTTGAGGTTGTTGATTTTATATATATGGATGGGAAATTATGTGGAAAAACATAAACCTGATTTTTAAAAAAATAATATAATAATTATATATTCTTTTAAATCAAGTTTATGTTTGAGATAATTTCCCATGTTTTCCATAAGTTGCTTTTAGAACCCTTAAAGATGTATACTTCCAAAACGATATTTGCAGCACTCAAGATAAATTACGCTCATATGGTGGATATGCAACTGATGTCCATCTAACTCATCTCTCCATGGAAACCATTTGAACAAGCGAACGCGAAATGTTGTCCCATCCTACCAACCTCTGGGATTTAGAAGCCAACAATACCTTGATACATGTTTACAATACAATATAATCTCTAAGCGAGATAAGTTCAGTGTTCTTTACTTCCTCCTCCAAAAATTTAGCTGAAAGGTCGAACCCGGACCCCCGACTGTTACAGCAAATCCAGATCGCTTTTACTCTATGGTCATGTGACGGCCACGCTACGTTAGCACGCCACGGTACTATTTAACCGACGGCCTTACGCTGTACAATCCAGATAGCAGAGTATCCATTATTATCAGTTTAGAATTTGCGATTAAACTAAGGAGAAGAGCAGGATGGCAGCTATGGAATTAGAAGGCGGAGAACAACAGACGATGGAATACGAAGATCATCCACCCGCCCCTCTTTTGGATTCGCTAGAATTGAAGTTGTGGTCGTTCTACAGAGCCGCCATAGCTGAGTTCTTTGCTACGCTACTTTTCCTCTACATAACACTGACAACCGTTGTTGAAAACAAATCAAGCAAAGGTACCTGTGGCGGAGTGGGGTTGTTGGGAGAGGCCTCGGCTTTCGGAGGAATGATCTCCGTTCTCATATACTGCATATCGGCAATTTCAGGTATAAGAAGCCAAGCGTATCCGGCAGCCCTGATCATAATCTGATTCCATATATGTATTGAAGGCTAAGTTGAATCACATTAATCATCATAGCGTGTGTGCAGGGGGTCACGTCAACCCGGCAGTCACATTTGCACTGTTTCTTGCCCGCAAGCTCTCTCTTCCTCGCGCCCTGTTGTATGTTGTAGCTCAATGCCTGGGTGCCCTATGCGGAACTGCCCTTGTGAGGGGTATGCAGGGGAGCTTCTATGCCTCCAACGGAGGAGGATCGAACTCTGTATCTCCCGCTTATTCCAAGGGAACTGCCCTTCTCGCGGAGATCATTGGCACGTTCGTCGTGGTTTACACTGTCTTCTCTGCAGCAGACCCCAAGCGCAAAGCCCGCCACTCCCACATCCCTGTACATAACACAACTCATACTCTGCCACCCTTCAAACTCTTTCTCTATATATATGAACCTTGGCGTTATTAAATATTCATTCACTGATGAAAATTTACTAACATGACAAGTGGTTAATGCAGGTTTTGGCTCCGATTCCAATTGGGTTAGCGGTTTTCTTGGTTCATTTGGCAACCATTCCCATCACAGGCACAGGCATCAACCCTGCCAGGAGCTTTGGCCCCGCTGTGATATACGGCCATCAAAAGTCATGGGACGACCTGGTAAGAATAATATCTACAATTCTCTGTTTGGAAGCATTGCATTTTACTGATCTAAATAACCTCGAAAAAGAGACTTCTATGGATAGAAATGGAATTTGATGGTGACTCGTCGTTTAATGGATTGAATGTATGGCAGTGGATATTCTGGGTTGGTCCGCTGATTGGAGCTGCGGTTGCTGCGGTGTATCGCCAGTACATTCTAAGGGCGGGTCGTTTGACCTGAAAAACTCGGGATCGTCGCGTGGCCACCCAACCAGTGTAATATAGAATGAAAACTTCACAGGACCTCTCTTTGAGTCTTTATTATCCCACAATGCAGTTCAATAATAAGTGGACGTTTACAGTGTAAGGTCTCCAGTGTGGAGTTTTAGTAAGAATATTAATAGTAATAAATGCAGTTGTCTTTAACACTACTTTTTGAAATTTTTTTGGTGGTTTTTTTCGGTCAAAATTTGGCAGTAAATTACTGGAATCACAAGTTTGATAGCTAGTTTCTGCACAATCAAAGCGTCTCAAGGGTTTTCCAAGGTGCTGAATCCAAATATGCAGTTAAAAAACCATTTTAACTGCAACAAAAACCATTTTAACTGCAATTTCTTTAGCCGGATTCCGTCACCGGAATCTCCAAAAAGTCACATTATAGACAACTCGATAATAAATACCATAAATATGTGTCTAAACCTGGATCATTTCTTGTCAAACTAATTGCATATTGCGTTAATATTGTGGTGGTGTTTTAAAAGGAAATTATTTGATTAAATTTTTAAAACCTAGTGTGTTGGTGTTTTGAAAGGAAATGATCTGATTAAATTTGTAAAAACATTAAGAATATGTATATAAAATCAAAAAAATGTTTGGGTAAATGTTTAAAGATATTTATTAGAGTATTTGCTTAATTGTGAGATATTTGATTAAAATTTTAACAACATTAACCATATATATTTACATAAAAACAATTTAATAATATTAAAAAATAAATAGATAATATTAAAAAATAATTTGCAGAATGAAATTCAACACTCCATTTCCGCTTTTAAATTATTTACGGCCCGCAAAAACCAATTAATTTATACCCTCATTACCTAAATTAAAATATATTATTAACCAGTGTGTTTGATGGCGTAAGGAATGTCTCTTTTTCCATACAAAGTTGTCCGGTAACACCTATTCCTGAACGAGACAATTAAAAAGCCATGAGTTCGATGAGGCATCGATTATACACCCTCTGAAGCAAATTCGTAAGTTAATAGTAAGTTTACATTAAAAGTGTGTTGTATTCTTTATGTGAGAGTTACCTACATTATACGATTACATAAAGGTTTGAAGGGAAGAAATAGACGTAAATCGCGAGCCTGGTATTTCTTGTCATTTAAAGGCCTGTATTTATTTCCCTCCGCCTCAACATATAACAAGTAAGTAACGAGATGCGACTTTCTTGTACACCGTAAATGTAACCCCAGAAGCTTACTTCAAGTTCTGTAATCCCTCCAACCCCCTGAAAACTTGACGTGAGCAAAATATTTGGCGATGCACTGCCGAGGGGCTTGGAAACCCCAAACCCATATATAAATAAAATTAGACATCTCTTTATATAGTAGAGGGTCATATATTAATTTTATCTTTATATAGTATAAAGCATTATCAATTTTGATGGGTAGGTTAGTTGGTTGAAGCTTGGCTCTTTGCCTTTTGTTACCGGGCACCATTTCCATTCTCCTTAGATCTATCAGGGTTAAGTCTTTGTGATAGAGTCCATCTAGTGGGTGTTATTAGACTGATCTAAAACATTACTAAGAAAAAAGAACGAGAGTAACTGCAAGAGAGGTCTTACCCTTTATGTAAGGTGACAACTATGACAAGATTAACATAGGGATGGATGGAAATATTTAATAGTTGTGTCAAGAGGTTCACTTTACTACTCACTATGAGGGGATGGGATATGTCTAAATAAAAAAGAAAATAACTATATAAATTAATTAAAAAAAAAAAAAAAAAAAAAAAAAACTCATAAGTACAATTTGATACAAAAAAAATAAAAAAATTTGCTCCCAAATTTTTTAGTAAATTTTTTTGCTTAAATATTTTAAATAAATGTTTAAAAAGAAAACCATAACAGTAGATATATTAAAATTGTTTTAAACACACAAATATTAATTAATGTAGTTTATTAATAAATTTTATTATCCATTTATGTAAAAAAAATATTATATAAAACTAATATAAATATTATAAATTTAAGATTAATAATTGAAAAAAATTACAGATATAATTCTGAAATTAGATAAAATTAACAAAAATATATATAAGTTGGTTGCTTAGCCACAGAAAAACTATTATATATATATATTATATATATTAATAATAATATAATAATTATATACATAATAAAATATTGGATCTTTATAAGCATACATGTCTCAGTTATAATGCCATTTGCATATACTGTAGTGTGGATCATACCACATTCTTTGAGAATTGACAAAAAAACATTGAAAGATGCCATGTATACACTACACGATGACTGAGTGGAGATAGATACATCAGGTCAACAGATATAGAAAGCAAAAAGATTTTCATGACTGCAAAATATGTATGTGCATACCTTCACAGTGAGATATGCCATTGTATGGGCATTATAAAGAAAAATATACCAGAATTTTTACCATTGTTTGAGAGTTATATACCCGGAAAACTAAAGTCCTAGATCTGGAAGTTGTCACTGACTGTTTTGATCTACATCCTCCATGTGCCTTGGGGAGAAGTTAGACCCATTTTAGATAGTGCATCAGCCTTTTTGTTTTTGTTCCCGTCAATGTGAGAAATAGAATAGTCCCTCTTGTTGTTCCATAATGCTGCGATCCTGTCCAACCATCCAGCAAGATGAATGTTTTTTATGTAGTGCTTTGACAAAACATGATCAGTTATTACCCTCGAGTCTCCATAGATTTGCAAATTCGGAATGTCAAGAAAGATACAAAAGGAAAGAAGACCCGCTAATGCCACCGCTTCAGCTCTGTTGTTGGACCCCAGACCAGCATTCCAATAGATTTCAATAGCCTGATCATTTGCAGTTCTAATGTATACACCACATGCACATATCCCATGTTGAGCAGCTCCGTCAAAAAAAGCACATGGAGAAACCATGGTCGTCAAATATCATGGGTTCTCTTCCATTCCTGATTCCATTCATTGTAGTCATATGATTCCTTCCATAACTGTTCCTGTTCTTCCCGGACAATTCGAGGGCACTGTATAGAGATAATTAGATGCAACTACAGAAGCGTTTGTTTCCACTTTAGAACTGAAGATCCTACCATTTCTCCATTTCCATATGGCCCAATTGGCCAATAAGGGGATGGCCCTCCATTATTTGTTCATGGTGCTCCATCTTTTGAAAGTTTCAGAAATGGATGGGAAGGAACAGAGGGTGAAACCATAGTGTGCAGCAAGATTCTGCTAGATGGGCAGCACCTAAGGGCAAGTGAGGAATAGATGTTAATTATATTCAGAGTTTTTCCTGCAAAGTGGACAGATAGTAGGCCCATGCCAATTCCATTTTTGTAAATTTTCCCAAGTGAGATTTCTATTGTTAAATATCATCCATGCGAAGATAATGATCTTTGTGGGGCATCCCGATTTCCAAAAAGTAGGAGGAAATATATCTCCGGAATTACCTACCTCAGAAATTTGAAACTGCAAATATATATGTTTTACATTCACTGTCGAGGATCTATCCAGGCCCTTCCATATGAGAAAGTCTTTATCCTCAGAGCGAAATATACCGTTGGTGTGCAACATGGATATAATAGAATTCCATTGAACCTCCATGTCATCTCGGAGCTGCAATTCGGTCGTTGTTTTCCATATGGGAATCGCTCCTTCCCATTTTCGAATAGCGCTGGCCTAGAAGAAGATCCCCCTATTGTGGAGCACTCTCATCATTTGAGGGGATACATGAATTTTCCCAGCCCCTCCAGGAAATTTGTCCCTTCCAATCATAATCTTTGCTCCTATCTGAAATTTCCAAATAAGGCTCTGTCTGAAATATGGTTCTAATTTCCTGAGGCCTATCCAGATAGCAGATCCAAGTGAGGACCCAATGTGATTTTCCCTTATCGAGTAAGACATGTCCATGTTGTCCATGTATTAGTGCGGATGGCAAATCTCCACAACGAGTCGCCCATAATTGACTTCCACATAGATTTGCACAGAAGTGCTTTCCTCAAATGCGATAAATCTATTATGCCCCATCCTCCCATATGTTTTGGGCGCACCAACGTAGACAGTTTGGTTAGGTGTAATTTATATTGGTCTTTGTCGCATCCCCAAATAAAATTGGCAATCATCCTATTCAAATTTTTAATTATAGCAGATGTGATATAGAACAAGTGCGCCTAATAGACCATTGTTTGAACAAGAACAACTTGTATCAAGATCATGCGTCCTCCTTTAGATAAGCACAAATACTCCCATGCTGCAATTTTCTTGTAAAATCTATCTACAATCCAAGTCCAATCTGCCACCTGATACCTTATTGATTTCAGATTAAATCCCAAATATTTGAGTCCATTCTGAAGTGGAATAGCTTGGATGTTGAATAGCTGAGTAAGGAATTGGATCAGATTCCCATTTATGTCTTCAACATGAAAGGAAGATTTCCCTTCATTTACAATCATGCCAGTAGCACATTGGAATCTTCCCAATATTTCATATAAGCAAATCCAAGATGCTCTGTACAGAATTGCAGTTATGAGGATGTCATCAACGAAAATGTTGTGGGATATGTATATCCCTCTACATATAGGAAGGGGCCGGCAGAAATTTTGCTGAATCGCCCTCTTGATATGGAGGCTGAGAGAATCCATTACTAGAGTGAATAGGAGTGGAGACAAGGAGCATCCTTGCCTAAGCCCCCTGGCTGCTTTAAAAAAATGGGTGGGATATCTGTTAATCAATACAGCATAATTTACCTCCTCCACACATGCCATGATCCACCTGGAACACCTGTAATTAAAACCAATCCTGGCTAGAAGACATTGGATAAAGCCCCAGTGCACACTGTCATACGCCTTTTTTAGATCTATTTTTAATAAAGCATCATCCAATTTCCTATAATGTATAGAATGTAGAGATACTTGAGTGAGGGCCACCACGTCCATAATATTCCTGTCCTTGAAAAATTCGTGTTGTTCAGGGGATAGATGCATAGATACTACATTCCTCACTCGAATAGCAATGATTTTTGAGATCATCTTGTATAGTACATTGCATAAAGAAATTGGTTGATAATCAGAAAAGGATGTAGAAAGTGTTTTTTTAGGAATCAAAGCAAAATATGTGGAGGTTATTGGATGATTGATATTACCATTTACTCTTGATTCCTCGACCATATTTAGAATGTCATCCTTAAACAAGTCAAAAAATGGATAAAGAAGTCGATATACCAACCATCCGGCCCTGGGCATTTGTCTTTCTGGAAGGATTTCATCGTCGCGAATAATTCATCCTTAGTGACTTCAGAGAAGAGGGCAGCGTTTTGATATTCATCAAACATAGTAGGGTACAGATCAATGCCCCATAGGATATCTTCAATGTGACTGCTGATATCTTTACTGTAGGCCTTTTTGAAGAAATTAACAGCTTCACGAGATATATCCTCCTAGGTAAAAAAAGATTTTTCTGCTTCATCTTTAATTTCCCAAATCGTTTTTAACTGCCTCCGCCTATTAGAAAACCTGCTAAAAAAACTTAGTATTTTTATCTCCTTCCCTGAGTCCACAACTCTTGAGACTCCACAGTAAAGAATAGCGAGCTCAATCTTATTATTGTTACTGTTGGAAAGCGGGGAATTGTGTGAGCCAGGGATTTGCCTTTCTAAAAAAAGATGCTGCACTTTACATTGTAATTCGAAGAAGAATAGGACGATCACAAGGCATGTATGGTCATTGTAATTAGAATATTTTCAAACTAGGAAGGAAACGTTCTGGAAATTTCTATCGGTACATGCTCAAACGGAGAGTTGTATTTTTTTCACACTGCGTTACATAGGAAAATTATATAAAGTTCTAATATTCTTTCATCGATATTTATTAGTCCCTGCCCCTTCGGGCTGCAGGGACTATAGTAATCGATTCGCGTAGTTAGCATTACTTAGACGCGAGAATCAATAAAACTATTTCAACCTAAAACAAAGTTCCTTGGAATGACACGAAAACCAATACAATATTTTTTATTTGTTTATTTTTTTAACCAATCAAACAAAACTTCATCTTATTTGGCCTCAAAACGAGGTATACATGTTGAAAATTTAGGGTAAAATTAGCAGAAGTACAAGTGATTCCAACAATTTCACAGCTTCATGAACTAATGCTATGTTTGCCTTAGCATTAGTCTCGTAACATTTAATGTTAACAATACTTATGGCGTATCACCATGGATGCTGCCCACGGCAAACAATCCTTGCCGTGTAGAAATTGCCCTGTCGTGTCAATCAATCCTTTTCGTGCCGTGTCAAAATTCTAATTTGCATGAAAGCAACCGACTTTACTTGCTGCATTAAAATGAGTTGTTTGGCTTGGCCATATGTATTGCTTTGTATTGCTTCAAGTAATTACCTGCGGTAGGAATCTGGTAGTCATAATATTGAGCTTCAGACTGCGTTCTCCAGGTAGTCAGACAGCGTTCTCCAGGTAGTAATAATATCGAGCTTCAGACGGCGTTCTCTGCAATTGTAAGTCCTTGTGAAACCTGTCGATGAAAACTCCTGCAGCCATGTCTACATCCTGATCTTCAACTCCTGCACAAATGCAACGTTGAAAGGTATTATCTTGTTCATAGCGAATTAGCATTATGCAATATTTTTTTGCATCATATAGCTTAGCAGGATTGATGTAACCTTAATAATCGATGAAAAGCTGGATACTGTACCCAAATTCTTATATTTAGCTTTCCATTTTGCGGAAACAAAATAAAGTGTTGTGCTTTTGCTTGATAGGGCGTCGGCTTCTTGATCTTTAGCCAGTTTGGTATATAGGGAAGAAGCGTTAATGTGAGTAACAGTACTCTCATTTTTAACATATTTATGTGACAAAGGATTTTTTAGTTGTGTCCACATCTATTTTTGGGAAGAGTTAATGTGAGTGGGTATTTTTTTTCATTTATCCTAACGCCCTAAAAAAAACAATTCTGCTCAGCTTTCAGGTAGAATTCATCTATCCTAACGCCCTTCCTTCAGCTTTCAAGTAAAGATCTGGCCATGGAGCAAATGATTCCGCTCTATCGTCGGGTAAAAGTCAGCTCTGCTAAATATACCGATCCTTTTTCGTTTATGCTATGTTAAAGAGTATGGCTTTCATTCCTCTTTCTTTCATGTTACGTTCATTTTCAGGTCATGATAAAGTTTAAATTAATTTCTATTTTAATGAAACAGTAATAGGTTAATTCTGGTTTGATGAAAGGGCAAACAATTCCGCTCAGCTTTCAGGTAGAATTCATCTATGCTAACGCCCTTCCTTCAGCTTTCAGGTAAAGATCTGGCAATGGAGCGAAAGATTGCGCTCTACCGTCGGGTAGAAGTCATAACAGACTTCTTGCTGAATTGGAATTAGAAGACGAACCAGAAACAGCTCGAGGCGGCTTGTCTTCTACTGCCATAACTTATACCCTAAAGCTAGGGTTTGGATTGAAAAATGCATCAATGTTGTTAAGGTTTAGCCATGTAATTGGTGATTGGCAATGTTAATACAAGTGCAAGGAAAAATGCTATATCGCAAGTCAAATCCAGATTTCAAAATGGCAAAAGCATCAAAGCTGTTAATGGCAATGGCGATGACAATGCCAATGTCAATGTGCTAAAACTGAAAAACTACTAAAACTGAAAAACTAGCATCCAGATTACCAAAGTGTCAAAGCTCTTAATAATGGCAATGTCACTATCAGAGAAAGGATGGTATACAAGGGCAATGTTACCATCAAACTAGCTTCCAGATTAGCAAAGTGTCAAATTATGAACCATCTATGTATTACAATTGTTATCTGTTATTTTAGAAATGTTATGATACCTGTGTGTGTGTTGAATATGAGCTCATTGGCTCGCGACACCATAGCTCTCTGTAGGATCTTGAAGCAGAGAATGCCGAGATTCATCATGTTTATAGCAGTCGGGGATTACTGATATGCAGCAGCCCATAGAACGATTCTCCTGGGTGCAACAGCTTTCAGAATTAGAGTTTTTTAATATTGAAAAAATTTCAAGCGAAATTCCCAGTTAGGTATGTTATAACATGAATGAATGAGGCGATGGACCTCGTGAGGGAAAAATTACCTGAAGTGAACAGGAGCATAGCTGCGTAAGAACACATGGGCTTTCTCAGATTTAACATGCTAGCGAACCCATTTAGCCCATGTCTTCATTGCTCTCCGGAGTGCAGTTTCGACATCCATCTTCATGTCCACAGCATTTCCCTCCTGGAAATAACAACCCCTGCAAAAAACTTCTGTCAAAACGTGGTTCGGACCTTATGAGGAGCTCCTCTAGGTGGGTGTCCTTAGAAAACCATATTTTGCTTTACCTGTCAATCGCAGCCCATTTGAGGGCCTCGTCATCGTCCTCTACGTGGATGCTCCTTGGTCATAAAGACATCTGCTAGATGGTGATCTCTTTAGTCTCACAGTCCCCTTACCTCCCATGTTCAAACCCCCGCTGCTTCTGTGGCCTGCAAACGCCATTCCTCTTTTCACCACGCCTAACTTACATAACCTGCAATCCTACATTCCTCTGCAACACAAAATAATCGCCAAAAAAGATCCCAGCGCAAGCTAGGGTTGCAGTGAGCGATGCCTGGTTCGATTTGCAAATGAGACAGATGAGGGGGGACCTCACATCCGATCCGGAGGGCGGGGATGCGCCACGTTTCGCTCATGCATACTGGTGGTAATGTATAAGTCTATTCCAGATCGCAGGTGAGGTGCGTGGCAGCCTACTTCCCCCACCATTGACCAATTAAAGATTGTTTAAAAAATTATAAATTTGAATTATTACAATTTTGCACTATATTGACTCTATTTATCCATTAAAAATATATATATTTCAAAAAAATATGAAATACATAAATTGAACATGTCCGCCGTGCGAATTAATCAGGGAATTGAGATTATTTCCGTCACTATAAGGTTAACTCCACCGTATTCACCTCGAGAAGAGATTTGAATCTCAATTTTTTTGGGTATATAAACCTTCAGTTTCACAGCACTTACCAATTGAATTATGCTAGACGCTGGGACTTGCAGGCGAAAGGTCAAGACACGTAACTTGAGAAGTGGTGTCCA
This sequence comes from Pinus taeda, assembly GCA_000404065.3. Classification (NCBI taxonomy): domain Eukaryota; kingdom Viridiplantae; phylum Streptophyta; class Pinopsida; order Pinales; family Pinaceae; genus Pinus; species Pinus taeda. The sequence goes on from APFE031259354.1 coordinate 12,610, forward strand.
GTTCTTTCTCCCATGTGGCACTATGTATATGTTTTCATGATGTATGGTCACGATTTGTTCGTAAAAACAGAAAATTGAGATTGATTCAGTAGTGGTTAAGGTAACCGCCCTACCTTTGCCTTGTAGCCATCTCTCATTATCTCTGAAGGTTCTCCTTGAAAAATTGCTCTGCATTAGGGTTTGGTTCCCTACTTCCATTCAAGTATTTCCCTTTGGAGCAAATAATCAAATCCCTTGTGTTCTCAGCGCCAAGTCTCTGAACTATGCCACGAATTCGAGATTTACTCAATTTGCTTGATGTCATTTCCCTCCAGTAATTTTCGATGGCATATTGCTTGTAGTTTACATCTGGTTTCTCTAGTTATCATATGGGTTTTATGTCCCCTTTTTATTGTAAGAGATTTTCTGACATTCTCATGCCATTTCTATGATGGCAGACCTATGGCTTCACTCTCGCAAGGGCTTACCGAATGCGGCACCAAAACAGATCCAGGGCCACAAGTTATGGCACAACTACTTCTGTTTTTGAATAGCTTTTGGCAAGGGTAAGATGACCTCTTCCATTTTTTTAACAGTCTTTTCCTTATTTATGGTCAGATGACATTCAACTAGTCACGGGATCCCTCTAGAGATTATTTTCTAGCAATTTGACTTCCAGCAATTTGTTTTTGCTTGGGTTTGCAGGTATAGAAACCAGTCATACCTAGAATATCCCTTGCGGTTGACAAGCGCTTGATTTGTTCGTAAAAACAGAAAATTGAGACTGAATCCAGAATGCAAGTCCCTGCTGAATAGTCATTGTCCCATCTTTACCAACACAAGGGTGTTTCGAAAAATACTTATATGCCTCGTCTGCTGCAACAGAGTTACGCAATGGATTTGCAACAGATGATGCTACGTGATAAACAAAGAGACCGTTCTCGTATGCATGTGCGGCCATAGCTACGATCATTGCGTTTACAACCATATCTGCGGGAATCTGTTAATCATCAAACGAACAATATCAAATCTAAATACTAAGCAGTCTATGTATTTACGAACAACAACATAGGTAGGAGACCTTATGCGAGAAGGAATTGAACAATCAAATGTAAATACTAAGTAATCTATATATTTAGGAACAACCATAGGGGAATTGAAGTGACTGACCAAGTCTAAAATGAGTTCTACCCACATTTGGACACTAGCAAGAAGTCAAATCTCAAGACAACAAATGTTTATCAATATTATGTTTATGTTTGACTTGCGCTTTACCTGACTACTCTAGCTCACAATCTAAGGCACTGTGCCCGGATGCATGTTTCTAACAACAGCATATGGCAGGGACTAGCTGCCCCGCAGCCCATCTTGTTTTATATCAAACTACCAGTTTTGTCATATCTTTTGTGATGGGGTGAAATTCATTGTGACACCAACGATGTATCTGAGGTTATCGGAACTATGTCATTGTCGAGTGGCTACAACGAGACTTGAAAATTTATTTTTATGTGAGTGATTTATATAACAATCAACTGTGGTTAGAGAGCTTGTGTGCACAACACTATAGGAAAGAAGTTTATTTGAAAGCTGGAGAAGCTGGGACACCCAGTTCGCAACCTTCAATAATCTTATCCCAATTTCCGAATTCTATGAGAATGTCTCATAAATGGTTCGGTCATTGAAATTGAACTAGATGGATATTTTTACCTCAAGTCTGAAATGTATGGAGCTTATGCGAAAATGCTTGTGTTGTAGATATATTGGAAGTGAAGTTATATAGTGTGAAGAGACAGGCTGAATATATTGATGCAAGGAAATCGGAAGTTGGCCATATTAATACTTCATAGGTTTCTCGTATTCATTCCGATTAGGAATATATTTGGAAAAGAGAGTATTTTTTCTTGAACAATGTGAAATATGATGATGTAGGCTAGTGTGGGATCGGTTGGCATCTTAATGTCAGCCACCATGGTGAAAGTGTGGACATATGGATCTGTATTTGGCGTTGGCATTTGAATTTTGGCTATTGATTTCCAACTTAAATAACCTGCGTATATCACTTCCTCCTGGGTAGATACATTGAGAGTCGCGAAGCAAAGGAAAGAGGGAGTTGACAGTTTGTACTAATGATAATGCTGACCGACTTATGGGCCAGGACAACCTTGCTAGACTTAAAATTATTTACTTAGTGCATTATTCTACCCACTAGTATAAGAATGCCCTCTAGTAAAAGTATTTCCTTCAACATCTCACAACGTGGTTATGGCGTTGGTGAAAGCCAGAAGTTGTTCTTGAATTTGGATGTGGATTCGAACTCTAGTTCCTAAATGTCAAATGAAATGCAAATTGAATTGTGATTCTTGAATTCCAAACGAAATGCAATAGGTGCTAGTCTGGTTGAGCGATTGGATATTTCTACTTGTCTTGCTCGCCACCCTGACAAATAAAAAAAATGGGCCACCAAGATGAATGTTGGCTACCACAATCTCTTTCTCAGCTATCACTGGATTCACCAATTCACATTTCACTTTGTAGTTATCATCCACATGTGTTTCGTCACACTAAGATTCACCATCATCTGCACCATCCACATTATAGTGGAGTCCTTGAGCATTTATATGCTCTTGCTTTGTTTCACACACATATCCTTCAACTTCTCTCTCTATAGTCTTTGTTGCATCTTCTTTATCCATATGCATGTCTGCATTATGAGTTTCACTTTTATAGTCTTCATGACCATCATCCACCTTTGAGTGGGATTCTCCAAGCTTTGTTTTCCCCTTAGGGTCTCTCTCATCTACTCTCAGATGTGTGGCTAACTCAACAAACTATGAGACATCTTGTTGTTGCATGTCACTCCCTCTTACATCAAATTCTTCTTTTAAGATCTTCCATGCTTCATTGGAAGATGTAGTTTTTTCGACCTTGCACATAACCATTTCACACATCACTTTTTGAACGAAAGTCAGAGCTAGGGAATCAGTAAACATAGGAGGTGGTAGTAGATCCATGCTACACTAATCAACCTCAATTTCTTCTTTGTCCTCTGCTAGACTTCTCAATTCTTCGACTGTGGCCTGAACCTCTCTAAACACAGAACCAATCTTTGCCTCTTCTTTTAGATTCCTTTTTTTCAGTCTTCTTCAGTTGCACTTTGCAACCTAGGGCTATTGTCTTTCCCCTGTCTTATAGATGCTTTCCTGATTGCATGATGATATGTTCCATATCGCCCCCGAAAAAAATATGATTTTTAATATGCACGCTCATAAGACTCAATCATCACTCAAACATGCCTGCTTGTCTATGTCTCAGCAAGGCTTACAATGACTCAAAACTTTTACAATTTTTCATTTTCTTTTTCTCTTCTTCTAGATTCTATATCCTCGAAATTGCTTCATTCTCTGTTGTGCGTTCTTGTTGTAGGCTCCATATTTCTTTACTTGTTGTTACTGCAATGTTTCTTTGACTTGTCTTGAATTTGTGCTGAAAAACAATATGATCTTGTCTTCTACAACTTCCTCTTTAAAGATTCTTTCAACTATGGATTGATGCCACAAATATTTGTCTTCAAATTGTCTTCTTTGCTCTGCTTCTTGTGCTTCATATTCCTGACTTTCTTTCTTCCACATTTCTTGATAGCATAATATTATCTCTTCCTGACTCCACTGCTGAAAATTTGTTTCAATGCATTCATCTCTGTCTTCAAAAACATACATGTCCTTTCCTGCATCTTGTTCATCATATTCTCTTTTAGCTGGATCATTATCATGTTTACTTGCACAGTCAAAATCAATGTTAAAAATATCTTCGTTGTGCTCTTCAGTGAGAGTTTCCTGCTCTACCATTTCCTTCTTTTCCTTCTTTTGTTCTATCACTACTTCATAAATTTCACTTTCTTCCCTTTTACAAACCTTCGCTACTACAAACATGTTGTCTTCCACTTGGCTTCCAATCACAAGTGAGTTTCTCTCACCAAATAACAACATATCAATATGTTCTTTCCATTGCATCATGTACAACAACTCATCACAAGTTAATGGTTCTTCATCAAATTTAACATCAACAATTCCAATTGTTGTATACACCAAACCATTTGTTGCTCTATTGATAGCTTTATCTATGCTAAACTCAACTGCTACTTGTTCACACACTGCTTCATGAGTAGTTCCAACTGCTTCATAACTTACTGCTAAAAAGACAACTTCAACCTCCAATGCTTCATCAAACATGGCACTTACTATATTGCCACAATCAATCCTTGCTTCAAAAAAGAAACCACACATACCATCAACATCATGCTCATCCACCCTATGGTGGGATATTTGAGTATGCATATGCTCATTAACAATTCCAAACCCATCAGTTATGGTCAGATTCACCAATTCACATCACTTTGCAGTCATCATCTACATGTGTTTCGGTGTAGTGGGATTCACCATCATCTGCACCATCCATGTTATAGTGGAGTCCTTGAACATTTATATGCTGTTTTTTTGTTTCACACACAAAGGCTTCAACTTCTCTCTCTGCAATCTTTGTTGAATCTTCTTCAGCCATATGCATGTCTGCATTATGGGTTTCACTTTTATAGTCTTCATGACCATCATCCACTTTTGAGTGGGATTCTCCAAGCTTTGTTGTCCCCTCAAAGTCTTGCTCATCTACTCTTAGATCTGCGGTTGACTCAACAAAATGTGAGACATCTTGTTGTTGCATGTCACTCCCACTTGCACTAAATTATTCTTCCAAGATCTTCCATTCTTCATTGGAAGATGTAACTTTTGCTACCTTGCACATAACTATTTCACCCCTTGCTTGTTGAATGGAACTCAAAGGTAGGGCATTTGTAAACATAGGAGGTGGTAGCATATCGATGCTACACCAATCAACTTCGATTTCTTCTTTGTCTTCTACTAGATTTCTTAGTTCCTCGGTTGCGACTTGAACCTCTCTAAACATAGAGTCAATCTCTGCCTCTTTTTTTCAATTCATTTTCTTAGTCTTCTTCAGTTGCGCTTTGTAACCCATGACTATTGTTTTTCCTCTGTCTTATATCTACTTTCCTGATTGCAAAAGGCTATCTTCCATATCGCCCCCCTCCAAAAAATATGATTATTAATATGCACCCTCATAAGACACAATCTTCACTCAAAAGACTATCATGCTTAACAAAACATGACATTTTTTTTAAACTAATAGACTTTACAGATCCCTAAACTTTCTTGTCAATTAAACCTTTATCTTTTTTTAACCTTAAAAAAAATCTCCCACTTAAAAAAAATTCTTTATACACACTTTATTTTCTTTTTTCAATTAAAAAAAAAAACCTTTATTTCCAATTCTCCAAACCTCTAATAAACATTTTTTTTTAACTTCTTTATAATAAAACCTTTTAACTTCTTTACAGTGTGCGTTCAAACTTTCAAAGAGGTTTTTAAAGTAACTTCAAACCTTACGAACTATATTAACCCATTAACCTTACGCATGGATGGTGTATCATTGACCCTTCCTTATGCTCACTTTTCCAGGCTCACGACAGCGTACAAATTACCCTCCAAAGAACTTGCGGCTGTGGTTGTGCAAAGAAATAATGGCAAAAAACTATCGTTTATGACCTTAGGGCTCTGGTTCTCCGTCTTAAAAGAAAATTCGACAGCTCCGGCACTACAGATCAACTTTAGACATCACTCCAGCGATGGCTCATAATGGTGGCTAAGCCGCCTTCTTCTCAATATCACAGGCGGCTCTACTGGCTTGTGCCCAAATACATACACACCGGCGGTTTCAGACAAGCTTGCACAGAAACAAATTTTAATTTTTTGCACAGACGACAGCTGCAAACCCCAGGAGACTTTAGTTTTTTCTCAGCTCTGTGACTTCAGTTTTGATATTAATTTGTTGGAAAAATATAGGAGAAAAGACACAAATTTTACAAAATTTAACAGACACAATAATACCAGATGTGAGTTTGATGGGGCCAACCCACGTGATCCCAACTTTCCGTCTGCTGATGTTTGTTACACCGTGGCAAGGGTTATGATATGTTAATTTATTGCTTGATTGTATGAATCAATTGCGGAATCGGTACTTATGGATTTGTTTTAATGAGGGAGTACCTCAGTCTCACCTCCGCTCGACAGCTGTCTGCCTCGGGAATTTCACAAAGGTTGAGGGTTTAGGGTTCTCGACCCTTCGCGCCTATTCACTTTAGCCGGTCCCGATTGTTGGTATTCCTCTTCCGCTCTGCGAGTCTGTGACCTCGGTTGTTGTCTGGGGGTTATGATGCTTCCTATTTTTGAGGGTTCAATCCACTGGTTCGATACCCAGCTGCCCTTCTAACAGTTCCTATGGCTATATGCTCGACATTTCCTGTTCCACCGGCATCTGCTAGTTATAATGGTAAGTTTCGGAACGTTGCTGTGCGATTAGGGTCTCAATGGCTATTCTGGTTTGTCTTCAGTCGTTTTCCTTGGAACTCTTGTTGGTTTCTGTATCTATGCGATTTCGTGGATGCCTGTGTATGATTTGGGGTTTGTTTCCTTGTTGTTGTAAATTTATTCCCCTTGCAACGCTCGTGCTCTTCCGCAACGGTTTTTCTTGGTGTCTGCTCTGCTCTTGATGGTCTGGTGATGGCGTTCTCATTTGGCGATTCTGCAAGCAATGCTGGTAAGTCAATGTTCTATGCCAGATTTATTTATACACTCCTTCTTCTGTTACTTATGTCGCGACTCCTTCGTGGGCAGGTGTTTCGTCTGGGTCGGTTGGAGGTCCTGGCATCGTGGACAGGTAACTTCGACTTTGGTTTTGGTTTTGTGTTCTTGTTTATTTATTATGTTGTCTTCGTCTGAATGTGCTGCCGACCTGATTAACTTTCCATACTCGTTACCTTGCAGGGAGGACTGTGCACGGTGGCCTTCCTCATGTCCTCGACAGTCTGCAATTTCGGGTAGCTCTTTCTCTTTGTTGTTTGGTAGTTGTTTACTTGGGCTTCTTAGACCCTCGAGGTCGGACTTGTGTGCAGACCCTAGGCTGTTCTGTTCTGAGTCGGTCTTTCATTGTTCTCGAATTGTATTTCGATGTTGAGCCTTGGTGTAAATTACATTATCGTTCACTGTAGGTTTTTTTACCGTGTCTGTGGTCCTCAGTCGTTTGGCTATTTTGGACAGTATGCAATGGAACTTATACAAGATTTTATATGCGTAATGTACTTATCTGGCAATATAGCTTATTTATATGGAATTGTAATTTTATGAACGATAAGGCCTGTGTGTTATATTGCATACCTGGGGTTCGGTTGTGTGCCCCTGGTTTTGTAACTTCCGCCAGCACGTTATCACTTTCTTTTATGCAACGCCTGTAGCATGCTCTGCTTGACAACCTAGTTTGACATATTTATCTGCACCATCACACAATTTGAACACAATATATATATGAATGCTCAGAATATTTTATTCCTCTGTTATCTCTGCTTTTTGTCTATTCTCACGAAGTCGGAACCCCTTCAATGGTTCATTCCGCCCCTTTTATAATTCTGTTTACAAAAGCAGTTGCTTATTACATAACTGCTGTTGGTTATACCATTCGTTTCTACAGCTGGCTGCTAACTGACATATTCGGTTTCTCTTTGTATCTTTCCAAATGTAATATGGTTGTTTACAAGAACAGAAATGTTTCCTAATTTCTTACTGTTCCTAATTAAAAGTAAACTATCACATTATTGTTTTTCTTTGCTTCTGGTAATTAAAAAAAACATTACATAGGTAATAATAACAATAGTAAAAGAAAAAGAAATAACCAAGGTAGTGTTACTGCCCATCCATCAAACCATGTCTTCAGTCCTCTTTGGAAACTTTGTCTGCCTTCTCTCTGACTCTACCCTGTTGACCAGATGCTCCTGCATCAAGCTCCCGGGGTAGAAGAGAACTCATGGCTCCATTCCATGAGCTCCTCCACCGTGTAACCAGCCTTCTGAATCTGTGCCGCGTCAAGCCATGATCTGTCCTCCATTGGAAGGCCTCTCCACTTGACGAGGTAACGCAGATACTCCTTTCTGCGCGTCCTTTTGGCTACCTGGGTGCTGAGGATCCCTTCAATTTCATGGGTTCGGGCCGAAGGTAACTGTTTCTCCCAAGGACTGCTCTCTAACTGGGTGTCCCATTCTGGCTGTACCATACTACCATCTTCCGCCTGGGCATGATATGGGAACAGGTCTGCCACGTTGAATATAGGTGAAATGCCTATGTTCGGTGGCAGCTGAATTTCATAAGAATTGGCTGAAAATTTCCGCAGAATCTCGCATGGATCGATTTTCTTGTATTTCAACTTGTTATACGTGCCCTTAGGAAATCGTTCCCGGCGCAGATGCGCAAAGACTTCGTCTCCAACATCAAAATGTACCTCTCGCCGCTTTATGTCTGCGTACTATTTGTATTTCTGCGTGCTGTCCTGCAATCTTAATTTGACCTTTTCATGAAGTTTGCTCATTGCTTCAGCAAAATCTTCCCCATCTGCACTTCTCCGTTCTAGCTGTCCCAAGTCTCGTAGTTCATGTACCCCTCGAGGATGCATACCATACAAAATCTGAAATGGGCTAAATCCGGTGCTCCGATTAGGTGAATCGTTATAAGCAAATTCTGCCTGGGCAAGAGCTCGATCCCATAATCGTGAGTTTTCTCCTGTCAAACTTCGTAATAAGTTGCCCAAACTCCTGTTCACCACCTCTGTCTGTCCATCAGTCTGCGGGTGATACGCAGAACTGAAATTTAATTGCGTGCCCAACTTTTTCCACAGGGTGCGCCAAAAATGTCCTGTGAATTTCACATCCCTGTCTGAAACAATAGTCCTGGGTAAGCCATGTAGTCTAACAACTTCCGTGAAAAACAGGTGTGCCACATTCGTGGCGTCACTAGTTTTCCGGCAAGGAATGAAATGAGCCATTTTTGAGAACCTGTCTACCACCACCATCACTGAATCATATCCCCGCTGCGTTCTAGGTAATCCTAGGACAAAATCAATACTGACTAAATCCCACGGTCTACTTGGAATAGGTAGTGGTGTGTATAATCCAGTGTTTTGGCTGTGTCCTTTCGCCAGTTGGCAGAATTTACATCTAGTTACATATCTCTGCACATCCCAGCTCATTTTTGGCCAATAATAAAAATGTCCTAGCTGCTCCAACGTTTTATCGATGCCAAAATGTCCCGCTAATCCGCCACTGTGTTTCTCTCTTACTAAATTTTCCCTCATCGAACAATCCGGAATACATAGCTATCCACCTCGAAATAATAGTCCTTCCTGTAAATTGAAATCTAGCCATGGGCTTGTATTCCTTAAGACGGGATTTTGGCATGCTTCAAAAGCTTCCTTGAAATCCGCGTCCATCTGGTACAAATCCTTCAGATACTCAAATCCCATCACCTGTATGCCACTTTCCTGTAATAAGAGCAAGGCTCTTCTGCTTAAAGCATCTGCCACTTTGTTGGCTTGCCCACTTATGTGTTTTAACACAAAAGTAAAACTCTGTAGGTATTCTACCCACTTGGCATGCTTATGGTTCAATTTGTGCTGCTACGTTACATATTGTAATGCTGCATAGAACTCTTTGTCATATGACGAATACTTCTGCAGACTCTCATTTAGTTTTTCACTAAAAAACGCCACTAGTCTATCCTCTTGACTGAGCACAGCGCCAATAGCTGTCCCACTTGCATCGCAACGAACCTGAAAAGGTTTACTAAAATCAGGCAGTCTCAAGATCGACCTCTCCGTTATTCTTCGCTTCAGAAGTTGGAAACTGTTTTCTGCCGCCTTGGTCCAACAAAAAGGTTGGCTGGCCTTTTTGATGGTCTCTAGCATTGGTGCGCAGATCTCACTGAAATTCTTAATGAATTTTCGATAAAAACTGGCTAAACCGTGAAAGCTACGTACCTCAAACAAACTCTTAGGTGACGGCCAACTTATGATTGCTGCAATCTTTTCTGGGTCCATCTTTAACTCGTTTTCCACAACCACAAATCCCAGATAGATCAGCTCCTTCTGTAAGAAAGTGCACTTCTTCAAATTTATCAGCAGCTTGTTCTGCTGCAGCTTCTCGAATACCCTTCGAATATGCTGAAGGTGCTCTCTTTTCGTCCTGCTGAAAATTAGAATATCGTCCAGATAGACTATCACAAATTTTCCAATAAATTCCTTTAACATTTCATTCATCAGTCTCATAAAAGTACTCGGAGTGTTACTCAACCCAAATGGCATGACCAGCCATTCGTATAGTCCTTCGTTGGTCTTGAAGGCTGTCTTCCATTCGTCTCCCTCTCTAATTCTGATCTGATGGTACCCACTCTTCAGATCTATTTTTGTAAAATAAGCTACCCCACTAAGACAGTCCATCATGTCGTCCATTCTAGGCAAGGAAAACCTGTATCGAATCGTAATTTTGTTTATAGCTCGCGAATCGGTACACATTCGCCATTCTCCACCTTTCTTGGGTGCAAGTACTGTTGGTACTGCACAGGGGCTCAGGCTTTCTCTGATTAGTCCCTTATCCAACAACTCCTGCACTTGTTTGCGTACTTCTTCATTGTCCTTCGGACTCATTCTGTATGCTGCCTTATTTGGTAAGCTTGACCCTGGTATAAAATCAATGTGATGGCTGATACTCCTTTTGGGAGGCAATTTATCAAGCAACTCATCAGCCGCAATTTCTTGGAATTCTTCCAATAGCTCCTGTATTTCCTTAGGCAGTTCTGATTTTTCCAAGTTCAGCAACACTGGCTTCATCCTCCTCACAACTACAAAATTAATTTCATTTTTCTCTACCTGTTTCACAAACTATTTTCCTCCAATTAACAGTGCCTTTGTTCCGCTTGATTCTGATGTGTCTTCCTCTTTGATGGGTACAAGTGTGTGTTTAACCCCATCCTTCATAAATTTATAGCAATTGGTCTTTCCATCGTGTGTCACCTTCTGATCATACTGCCATGGTCTTCCAAGCAGTATATGGCACACATCCATTGGCATAATATCACAGACCACTGTGTCGTGGTACTTGCCAATGTGAAACTCTACCTCGCATTGTTCATCAACTAACAGCTGGTGGCCTTTCTGTAGCCACGACACCTTATAAGGTGTGGGGTGCTTCAGCCTTTTCAACCCCAGTTTTTCCACCATCTCGGTGGCAACCAAGTTATCCGTACTCCCGCTGTCTATGATCACTTTGCAGCACTTTCCATGCGATTTACAGATTGTCCGGAATAGTGCCTTCTGTTGTGTTGGTTCAGCTACCTCCTTGGTTGGTTTTAACAGCACTTTATTTAAAATCAAAGCTTCTCCCGTTTCCGCCATGTCTTCCACCTCCCGGGGTTGTGCTTCAACTTCTTCAGGCTGTACATAAATGTTCCCCTCTGACCTGCCTGTTCAACTTCTGGACATTCAAAGGATCGGTGCCCCCATTTATGGCACCTGTAGCATTGGACACTTGTCCCTCTTCCGCGGCCATTCCCTCATCCTCGCTGATATGACCGACCTCCTCTGGTGCTTTCTCCTTTCTCTGTTGTCCCTGAAGTTTTAGAACTACTGCCTACTTCGTTGTTCGCAGTGGTCCTTCCTCTGCCGTAGGACTGTCCCCGTCCTCTGCCATTCCCTCTCCCTCTCCTGTTATTCTATTTCCGATTGATTTTCTCTTCAGCCTTCACAGCACTCTGAAAGGCTTCTTCAATATTTCGGGGAGAAAGAATACTGATTTCATCCAAGATTTCCATCCTTAAGCCATTTACGTACCTCGCTGTTTTTTCTGGAGTATCATCCATATAACCAGCACGTAAATTTACTCAGTAAAACTCTTCTGTGTACTCCTTGACAGTCATACCCTTCTGTCTCAAATTCTGCACTCGCCGACATAGTTCAACCTGGTAGTCTTTCGGCAGAAATCTGCCCTTCAATTCTGCCACCATTCTCGACAATTTTCGTATCGGCAATTTGTTCATCCTTTTTCTGTCCGCTTGGACATTGTCCCACCATAAGAGGGAATGTCCCTTTAACTTAGTTGCAGCGAACTTAACTCTTTTATCCTCCCTGACTTCCTCATTTTCGAAATATTTATCTAGTTCGCTTATCCAGTCCAACAGGACATATGCGGACAGACTGCCATCGTAATTAGAAATCTTTGTTTTGGGTTTGCTGTTGGCCAATAAAATTGAACACAGCAGTCTCAATTCTGGAGCTTCTTCATCTGACCTGTCTGTAGCAGTTACCACTTCCTCCTCACTGTCATCTCCAAGTTCCGGGTCTCTTCGCCTACCCGCCTCCACTGCTTCCAAACGAGCTGTAAGAATTCTAACCTGCTCTCTCAATCCTTCATCTGCTCCTCGGCGTCCACCTCTCCCACGTCCTCGTCTTGGTGCTTGCACCTCTGCCATCCTCTTCTATTTCTAAAAAAAACTACTCTGATACCACTTGATGGGGCCAACCCACGTGATCCCAACTTTCCATCTGCTGATGTGTGTTACACCGTGGCAAGGGTTATGATATGTAAAATTGATTGCTTGATTGTATGAATCTATTGCGGAATCGGTACTTATGGATTTGTCTTAATGAGGGAGTACCTCAGTCTCACCTCCGCTCGACAGCTGTCTGCCTCGGGAATTTCACAAGGGTTGATGGTTTAGGGTTCTCGACCCTTCGCGCCTATTCACTTTAGCCGGTCCCAATTGTTGGTATTCCTCTTCCGCTCTGCGAGTCTGTGACCTCGGTTGTTGTCTGTGGGTTATGATGCTACCTGTTTCTGGATGGTTCAGTCCACTGGTTCGATACCCAGCTGCCCTTTTAACAGTTCCTATGGCTATATGCTCGACATTTCCTGTTCCACCGCCATCTGCTAGTTATAATGGTAAGTTTCGAAACGTTGCTGTGCGGTTAGGGTCTCAAGGTTATTCTGGTTCGTCTTCAGTCGTTTTCCTTGAAACTCTTGTTGGTTTCTATATCTAAGCGATTTTGTGGATGCCTGTGTATGATTTGGGGTTTGTCTCCTTGTTGTTGTAAATTTATTCTCCTTGCAACGCTCGTGCTCTTCTGCAACGGTTTTTCTTGGTGTCTGCTCTGCTCTTGATGGTCTGGTGACAGCGTTCTCAGCTGGCGATTCCGCAAGCAATGCTGGTAAGTCAATGTTCTATGCCAGATTTATTTATACGCTCCTTATTCTGTTACTTATGTTGCGGCTCCTTCGTGGGCAGGTGTTTCGTCTGGGTCGGTTGGAGGTCCTAGCACCGTGTACAGGTAACTTCGACTTCGGTTTTGGTTTTGTGTTCTTGTTCCTTTATTATGTTGTCTTCGTCTGTATGTGTTGCCGACCTGATTAACTTTCCATACTCGTTACCTTGCAGGGAGGACTGTGCAGGGTGGCCTTCCTCATGTCCTCGACAGTCTGCAATTTCGGGTAGCTCTTTCTCTTTGCTGTTTGGTAGTTGCTTGCTTGGGCTTCTTAGACCCTCGAGGTCGGACTTGTGTGCAGACCCTAGGCTATTTGGTTCTGAGTCGGTCTTTCGTTGTTCTCGAATTGTATTTCGATGTTGAGCCTTGGTGTAAATTATATTATCGTTCACTGTAGGTTTTTACCGTGTCTGTGGTCCTGGGTCGTTTGGTTATTTTGGACAATATGCAATGGAACTTATATAGGGATTTTATATGCGTAATGTACTTATCTGGCAATGTAGCTTATTTATATGGAATGATAATTTTATGAACGACAAGGCCTGTGTATTATATGGCATACCTGGGGTTTGGTTGTGTGTACCTGGTTTTGTAACTTCCGCCAGTACGTTATCGCTTTCTTTTATGCAACACCTGTAGCATGCTCTGCTTAACAACCTAGTTTGACAATTTTATCTGCACCATCACACAATTTGAACACAGTATATAAATGAATGCTCAGAATATTTTATTCCTCTGTTATCTCTGCTTTTTGTCTATTCTCACGAAGTCGGAACCCCTTCAATGGTTCATTCCGCCCCTTTTATAATTATGTTTACAAAAGCAGTTGCTTATTACATAACTGTTGTTGGTTATACCATTCGTTCCTACAGCTGGCTGCTAACTGACATATTCGGTTTCTCTTTGTATCTTTCCAAATGTAATATGGTTGCTTACAAGAACAGAAATGTTTCCTAATTTCTTACTGTTCCGAATTAAAAGTAAACTATCACATTATTGTTTTTCTTTGCTTCTGGTAATTAAAAAAAAAAACATTACATAGGTAATAATAACAATAGTAAAAGAAAAAAAGAAATAACCAAGGCAGTGTTACTACCCATCCATCAAACCATGTCTTCAGTCCTCTTTGGAAACTTTGTTTGCCTTCTCTCTGTCTCTACCCTGTTGACCAGATGCTCCTGCATCA
>APFE031259356.1:0-12548 GCA_000404065.3 Pinus taeda
TGTCAAAATTTGACTTATTTTGACTTTGGAAAAATTTATAAATTTTTCCAATTATTCATTTTTTGAATTTTTTCTTCATTTTTGCCACTGTCACTTGAAAAATCGCCTTTTGAGGGACTCTGAGTCATTTTTTGACCCCCAAAGTAGGCTCTAGGAGAATGCTGGGCCTCTGAGGATGAATTTTGATTGGTCATACGCCCCAGACATCTCCTAAGGCCACTTATTTATGCCTTTACATAAAAAATAATTAAAAAATCCCGTTTTGCGGGAAATTTTTAACTATTAAAAAATCCTACTTAGACCTAGCCAAATTCCACGAAACTTTTCGTGTGATCTAGTATGGTAATATACATCGACCCTAGACACTAAGATGTGTCAGGGGCTCAATCTTCAAACCGTCACCTCGGCTTTGGGGTGTGCACGAGTGAAAAAATCCAGAGAATTATCCGCCTCTGAAAAAAGAAGGGAAAAGAAGGGATAATTAACCGGATAAAAAAAACACTCCAAGGTGTACTCGTTTGCTGATCGAGTCCCACATCCTAGGCCTGTTACAAATTCAAGAAACATCATACTAGCATCACTTATTACAATTCCCCGCAGGGTGTGGAATCTGGGTACAAAGAAGAAACATGATGAGAAGATAGAAGGAGAGTTAAAAAACTCTGTTGACTGATGACATCTGATGGTACAAGTGTCCTCTGGATCACCCTTGGGCATGGAGTCTTCGCATAATTATCAGGTGCTAATCCAGTAGTCAACACATCCATTAGGAATCTCTTCACATGGAGTATGCAAGAACATCATAAATGAGGAACCATTTACTCCCACTCTGCTTGAAGAAATAAGGAACCAAAAAGAGAAAAATTTTGACAACAAAAATATAAAATAGATGGATGGAGGAAGGAAATGGAAATATTGTTTTCTTCTAGAATTCAATGATTAAGCATCAACATCCAAATTTAATTGCTTCAATAAAAATTATGTAGGTTTTAAGGTTTAGGATCATAAGGACATGACTAATGTGTTGGTTCAATATTATGAATTGCTATTATATGACCCCAAAGTTTAGCACATTCAACCTATGATTACCAAAGATAAAAATGAGGTTCTCTTAAGAGACTTATCTATTAAAAAAGTGGAAGTGGTAGTAAACCTTATACCCTAAAATAAGGACGATGAATCGGTTGGCTTAGTTATCTACTATTTTCAATCTTGCTAGTAAATAATTAGACATGACATCTAGTAGCAAGTGTAGGACTAAAGGACATCTAAAACAATGTTAAAAGCTCTTGACACTACCTTCTTCACTTTAGTTCCCAGAAAGGAGATATTTGAGTACTCTATGGGCTTCCATCCCAATTTTTGTGTAATGTAGTATGCAAGGTTTTCACCAAAATAATAACCGATCACTTGAAATCCACCTTGCGCCATAAAATTTTAGCTGAAAAATCTCTCTATATCGAGGGGCATCAAATTATATATGATGTAATTATTTCACATTAACCCATTCACTGTTTAAAATCCTCTAAGAAGCTTACCATGCTTCCAAAACTTTATCTTTGTAAGCCATTTCATAAACCCATTTGGAGCTATCTCTTTAGCATTAACCATAACTTTGGCTCCAATCCTAACAATATTTGTTAACTTACGAGCCTTATCTCTTTATCCTTGTCCTCTATTTTTATTAACGGATCACCTACTATGCACTTTTCACCCTCTCATGGTATCCAAAAATGATATCTAATGTCATGCTTTCTCTTTATTATAATTGTGAAGGGTCATAGGTAGGCATTCGAACCTACAATTGAGAAGAAAAAAATCAAATTATTGTGTCTATTCCATATTTATCTCCGTCTATCGTGCCACGAATTTATGGATTATACCTTGGGTACACATGTTCAAACTACTCAAGAAGTCAAAGGATTTTCTAAACTTCTAAAGTACTTCTATCTTGCCTTAGGTATGTAGATAAATGAATCTAAATCTCATATTTTTTTCTTAAATACACCCGTGGTTATATAGAAACATGTTGATAAGACATTTGGTTTTGAAATCAAAAAATTGGTATCATAATACATGGGAACACTTCTTCTGGATAGTTCCCTCAATCTCATTTTATGAGATTATCTCATCAATAAATTCATCAAGATGTTAACCAAATAAGGAAATACTTTAGGTAGTAACCACACAGGCGAAGTTTCTTCGATGCATTCCAAACCATCTAGGGTGGTTCATCATCAGGATAAGATGAAGAGGTTGATCATGGCACCAAATTAAATAGAGAGAAATGTATACCCTTATAAAGTGAATAGCTATAATAAACAACTATTTTTTGAAAAATAATATTTTAATATATAACGTCAATTACTAACTACAACTTTCTGTAACTTTCCCTTGCCCTTTTTCCTCTATGGACATTGAGAAAAAAATGGCCATTCTTATGGCAGATATAGTATTTGACCTTTGCTCATATCTCTCTTCTCCCTAGACTATTGTCCCTCCTTGATTTCCACCTTTCTCGATGAAAGCTTTCCTCTTGGTCTTCTTCATCTTGCTGACCATTGCCAAGGTTTCATTTGCTTCTCCTTTTCCTTGCTTGTTGGTCCTAAACCCTTTACGAGTCTCCTCTTGGATACACTCATCCCAAAGTCTCTCCCACTTGGGAATTTGTTCACGGGCACAAATGCCCATAATGAATGGTTTCCAAGCCTTAATGAAACCATTTAGAGCAATATTCACTAGCTCTACATCCAATATTGCCTCTCCAATTATTGCAAGTTGGTTGCAAATTTGTCTGATCCTCATAAAGTAGCTTGTCACATAGTTGGAGGGGTTCATTTTGCACTCTTTGAGCTTCGATTTGAGAATAATTTTCTGACTCATGTCATCGCTTCGAAAAAGAAATACCAGGGCATCAAATATCTCCTTATATATAGTTTTCTTTGTAACATGCGAAATCAAATGATCCTTAATAGCTTCAAGGATCAACCTTTGTGCCTTTATGTCCTTCTTATCCCATGTTGTTGTGCTCCTTCTTATCCCACATTGCCTGCACTGTAGCGTCTACTACTGTTGGTGTTTGCATGGTGGAGTAGGGTTGGACATGAATTCCCACAAGCCTTGCTCCTTCAAGATCATTGAGATTCTTGCCTTCCATGGCAATAAATTCGAAACCCCATCAAATCGATTCTCAACTTCCATATTGGTTACTAACACGGTTTTCCTTAGCTCTATCTCTCTAGCTCACTGAAGTAACTTGAAAAACAATAGATTTGCTTTTCTCTGTCAGAGCAAATGCTCAGATGCCATGTTAAATTATCCTAAAACCAACTATCTAAGCAAATAGATTAGATCTAGTTACTTATTGGAATTATTAACTCTTTCATGCAGTGGAAAACGAGAAAAACAATCACACAGTGCACAATTATTTATCCTACTATAGATCAATTTGTTATTGAAAACAAGAAAAGCAATTAAACATAGTGCATAATTATTTCTCCTCTTCTAGATCGATTCATTATTTTCAAAATATCTTTAGCACTTACAGGAGCTCAATTACAAGTAAAGTAGCTCTCACTGAAAATTTTTCATTATGCACATAAATCGAAGCATATCTACACCAAACGTGCGACTTGTGTTGCAATCCATATAACTGTACAAAATCCGTATAGAGGACTGTATTGCCTACTCTGCTGCGCTGTACGATTTCTTTTCTCCTTGCCTGGATGTCTACTTACTAAACCATTGCTAAAACTCATCATCAATGGTTGAAAATTATATCTTTGATTTTTTCCTTCACTCACATGACGTGTGAAATGAATACTCTCCACACGTCTTTGTCACGTGCCCTCTCTTTCTGTTATAACTTTGACATAAGCCAAAAACCTAAATCTTTAATGATCTAACCGTGAGATCAATGAATCTAATTTAATTAAATCATTAAGTGACCCACTTTAGAAAAAAAACATTTATTTTATTAATTAATTAATAAAATGAACTTTTGGAAAAAGCATAAGATACATTTAATGATGATTTCCATAAGTAGATACCCTCATGGAAAAACCTCTCTGAGCTGCGAAGACTAGCATTCATTGCTTAGGAGCTTTGGGGTGGAGTAGAAGAGGTTTGGGAGGGCAAGCCCACCTCTTCATTGACCTAGGTCATAAATGGTCACATATACGACGATCCATGATTTGAGAGTGAAAATAGATGTTGGGATAAGTGATGGCACATGTGAAAGAAGACAATGATAGATAGTGGTTACAATTTTAGATTTAATATCCCACTAGCATTGATTAGTGTATGTCCACATTGCCCATTTTCAATGTTTTAGGTTCATTTAAAAATTAATAATCATCCTAAGCTTTGACTGAGTTACCTCCCTCAGGGGTAGGAGAGGTTTGGGTTGGCAAGGCCCCCTCTTGGTCAATCGAGGTCATAAATGGCCACATATGCGATGATTCATGATTTGAGAGTGAAAGTACATGTTGGTATAAGTGTTATATTGATCTTGTTTGCTTTGACCTAGTTACCAACTATGATGAGCACAAATGCCTTGAGGTCTTTAGGTGTGCAAACCTTAATGCAAACTCCATATCAGTGTTATTGGAACAAGACTGAAATTGGTGGAACTAGGAAAGGCCATATTAGTACCATACCATCCAGTTCCATACAATGTGAGGAAGGTTGTTCCTAAAAAAGGAGAAAAAAATAACAACAATAATTTTTGAGTGGAGCATGCTAATATTCAAGTCTAGGGCCTTACTATTGCTATGCAATTAATGGTAATATTAAATGCTTAAAGTAAAAAGTGATCCTTTTACTTAAATTTTTAACATTACCATTATTCGTTTTAGGATGTTTGAGAGTGGTTTCTACCTCATTGGATTTTATATGGAAAAGTAGAATTTTAGATCCCATTACAATGTTTTTATTTTTATTTGGAAAAAGTAGAATTTTAGATCCCACTCAAACTCCAGTAGACCTCTAAATAAAAAGACCTTGAGCATGAAATCCATGCTACAAAAATAACAATAATAAATTTCCTTTTTTTTCTTTACAATATACAAGAACCAAAAGTACATTTCATATTTATGAAGATCAAATCTAGTTACACATTTCAACGCTCCCTCTTAAATACAGAGGTATTCATAATGGTACACGAATATTCTCAAACTGAAGAGTTGAATTGGTATGCCATCTCATAAGCTATCATTTCAACTTATCTCTTTGCATCATACTGACCGATATTGTCACATAGCAAGGCCTTGTCTAACAACTCTATCTCTCCACAAGATTTGAGCCCAATGTTGGCGAGACCAATCACTGATAGACACCATCATCATTGTCCCTCAAGGTACATACCCCACCCGGGTGTTCACAGGGTATGTCCTTTTAGGACAATTCCTATCATGGAATAACACATCCTCATGGAATTTCCTCTTCGACTACTCTTACGTCTTAGATGCCCAACCTCATCCTCAAAGAGTATCAGAAACTAGATGCTTACCCAATCCTCCATTCTTTCTTCATGAAGTGAAGACAAGAATGATGTGTATATCTCTCCCTCTCAACTAGGGAGGATATATCAACCAATCCAAGCTTGTCTCTCAAATACACATGCTTCTTATTAGGAAGAGATTTTGTCAAGATTTCAATTGTTCATCAGTGGAGATATACTGTAGCTGCAACACTCCATCTTGCACCAACTTTCGTATGTAGTGATACTTGTTATTTATGTGCTTTGTCTTTCCATGGAACACTGGGTATTTAGACAACCTTATGAAATTGGTGTTGTCATAATGTATCACTGTAGGGTCCATCGGTCCTTCAAACAAGTAGGACAACAACTTCCTCAACCTGACAGCTTCTTTGCTTACTTAACAGGTTGCAATATATTTCGCTTCAACACTACTCAAAACAATCAATTCTTGCTTTCTACTCATCTAGGATATCATGGAGGATCCCAAACTAAAACATCTCCAGTAGTACTCCTCTTGTCCATCTCACTGCCTCCCCAGTCAAAATCTGTATATCCAATCAAGTATATCATTCTTTCTATCATATTTCAAGTAGTAGTGGGTTGTACCTTACAAATATCTTAGTATATGTTTGGCTGCTATCCAATGGTCATGCTTAGGCTCTTCCTGAAATTGACTGAGAATTTTCACTTCAAAACAAATGCCTAGTCTAGTATTTACCAAATACATTAGTGAGCCAACTAATTGTCTATACCTTGTTGGATCTATAGGGCTTGAATCAAAACTTCTTAGCCTCTCAAAATTTGTGATCAGGGGTTGTCATAGTTTTGCAATCCATCATGTCAAACCTTTTCAACATTTCGATCATATATTTTGCTTGACCTAGATATATCTCATTAGGTCAGTGCAAACTTACAACCCCAAATAATAGTGCATTAGCCCTAAATCCTTCATATCGAATTCTACTGCCAATTGCTTTTTACACTATTGAATACGACCTTCCACACTTGTCATGAGAAGATCATCCACATATAGAAAAATGATTATGGGCTCGTCCTTCAAAACGTTGATATAGAGATTTTAATCAACAGACATCTTCGAGAAGCTTGATCTTTGTAGGTATGTGTCCATCCTTGCATACCAAGCCTTTTGTGCTTGCTTAAGGCCATAAAGTGGCTTCTACAGCCTGCAAACACGAGTCTCTCTATCATTCACTTCAAATCCCAAGGGTTGATCTATATAGACTTCTTCATCAATAGTACCGTTCAGTAATGCTGTCTTAACATCCATTTGATAGATGTTCCATCCCATTGATGCTGCCAAAGAGACCAATGAACGTGTAGTTGTATACCTTGTTGTAGGTGCAAATTTCTCTTCATAATCGATGCCTTCTTGTTGGGAGAAACCCAATAGTACCGTTCAGTAATGCTATCTTAACATCCATTTGATGGATGTTCCGTCCCATTGATGCTGCCAAAGAGACCAATGAACGTATAGTTGTATACCTTGCTGTAGGTGCAAATTTCTCTTCATAATTGATGCCTTCTTGTTGGGAGAAACCCTAGCTACAAATCTTGCCTTATATTTCTCAATACTTCCATCTGCAACATGTTTAATCTTGTAGAGCCACTTGGAAGTTACCACAAATTTGTCTTCAGGCCTAGGAAAGATCTCCCAAACTCCATTCTTCATTATTGATTGATATTATTCATTCATGGCGTCTTTCCATCTTTGATGTTTGATAGCCTCTTCAAAGGTGGATGGTTCTGCTTCTATTAACTTTGTCATATAGGCTGCATACCCTAAATATATTTTGGGTTTCTTACTTTCCCTAAACGTATCTCTCGCTGCTCCATGTCCTTCTGCATCTAGAAGAGTAGACTTCAACCAATGAGATCTTTTTCTGCGTTCAGGGATGATCACTTGTTGCACAGGTTCACTGGGACCTAATTCTTCATGATTAGAATTCTCTTCTTCTCTAGTGTATTCTTTTTCAAATATTGGAAGTTCTTCATCATTAAAGTCAATCGGGAGGTCCTTCGATTTCTTGAATGCATTACTTTCATCAAAGATTACATCTCGACTTACTTCTATTCGATGCCCTTTCTTTATGTAGATCCTATATGCCTCTGAAGTGTGTTAATATAGCCAACAAATATTCCCTTCATGCTTGTAGGATCCAACTTCTTTCTCTTATCTCTCAGAATGTGAATATAGACAAGACAACCAAATATTCAAAGATGGTCTACACTTGGTTTATTCCCAGTGAATGCTTCCTCAGGAGTCATGTTGTCTAGTGATTTGTGAGGACATCGATTTTGAACATATACAATAGTTTTTGATGCTCCACCCCACAACAATTTAGGCAAGTCTCGATCATGTAACATGGCACTAAAACTTTCCTCAATCGATCGATTCTTTCGATCAACAACTCCATTTTGTTCAGGATTATATGGGACTATCAACTCCCTGTTAATCCCAGCCTCCTTACAGAAAGCTATGAGTTCCTTAGATGTGTATTCTCCTCCATTGTTAGACCTTAGGACCTTTATCCTCCTTCCTGTAAGGTTCTCTACTTTAGCTTTGAATTCTTGAAATTTGTCAAATACTTCATCCTTGGAGTTCGACAAAGAAATCCAAGTTTTCCTTGAGTGGTCATCAATGAATGTTACATGAAATAGATGACCTCCAAGAGGCTTCGTAGACATAGGACCACAAACATCAGAATGAACGAGTTCCAGGATTTCTTTCGACCTTGAAGCACTGCTTCCAAATGGTCTCTTAACATTTTTACCTAATGCACATCCCTTACACACTCCTTCATGATCCTCCTTGAGTCAGGGATGCCCTTCACCATTGAATTTAGAGTTGGTAAGATTTTGTAGTAAAGGTGTCCAAACCTTCTATGCCAAAGCTCGCATGGACTTACTTCAATGTAAACCAAAGTTTGAGAGAGAGGTGTCGGCAACTTGTAAAGTCTTCCTTCATGAATCCCAATGATTTTTGCATTGTCAACGCTAGAGCATTTATCCCATACCACAACCTTTCCATTTATAAAAGCGACCATATCTCCTTTATCTTCTAGACATGACATGGAAAGTGGATTCTTTTGCAAACATGGTACAAAGAGAATGTTATTGAGATTAATGTTTCCTCCATTTTCTAGCTTTAGTGAAGTTGATCCAATTCCTCTTACAAGATAGCTCTTTTTATCACCAAGTTCAACAGAGTAGGAAGATTTTCCTCTTGATAAGGTCTTCAGTTGTTTGTGCTCACCTATTATATGTATTGATGCTCCATTGTCGATTACCCAAATATTTTCGTCCTCAAATGTACCTGTAAGTGCTGAGAATAACCCTTTGTCCTTTGTAGAAGTCGTGGTCATACTATTCTTGATGGATAATAGGAGATTCCACAATGCCTTGATACCTTGCTTGAGATGACTTGGCACCATAGAACACTGCCTCAAAGATTTCTTCAAGGATGTAGTGATCTTCATCCTACCCTTAGCCAACCTTTAACTCTGATTCCATGTTGAGAAATTTGAAGGGTTGCAACTAAGATGATTTCTCTTCAACTTGATAACTGCCTGTGATGTCTTTTATTATTATTTTGTTGTTCTTATCATCAAACAACTACTAGAACAAGAAGATCAACAATAGACAAGAACACAGGATGTAGGCTGCAAGCCAGGGCCAAAACCTCTCTTCTTATAGATTCTTCAAATGTCGACTTCCAAGACCTCTATACCAAGACCATTACCCTTCCAAGACCAAATTTAACCTTCTTGATTATGTGCTTCCTCTTCCAAGTCAAACCAGTCAAATCTCTTCTAGCTGCACAACTTCAACCCCCAGCTACAGAATTTCGGCCTCCACTGCAGGTCTGGAATTTTCAGCCCCTGCAATAGTTACTGCTTCCACACGTGTGAACAATTTCAGGGCGTCCAAGGCTTCCTTTGACCTTCGCTTGGGTTCTTCCTTCTTCTAGGGCTTGTAGGTGACCTATTAGACCTTCCTTCGACCTTCGTTTTGCAATTTCCTCAACTTCGATCTTGCAACATCAAAACCCTAGCCTTCCTTTTTCACATGTGTGTGTGTCTGAGAGAGAGAGAGAAACAACCCAAACCTTCGTCCTTCTTCCTTCTTCGCTAGCCTTCTTTTGCTTCTCCTTCGCTTAGATGATGAGAAGATAAGAGAGAGACCATAGGAGGTCGAGTTCCCTCCTATATATTGGCTTCCAAGGATGACGACATACCCTAATGAGGCTGACTTCTTAGCTGCCAATCCAACTTGGTCTTAGAAGGTATTTTGACACTTTTAAATACAAAAATAATTCTTTTCACATGTTACAACGTGTCCGATGGGGTCTTCTTCATATGACAATGACTCTTTTGACTTCTTGGCCCTGGGACAAACCCTAGAATCTCTCAATGGGTGCTTGACCTCTAAATAAAAAGACCTTGAGCATGAAACCCATTGTAAGGTCCCCATTTACATAATATATAAACATCTATCCTAATTTACCTTCAATTTATCATTAACCAGACATAGAATTTGAAAAATTAAGTGCAAAGGCATTGGGAACAAGCATTGTTGACTTCGAGCCTTCGAGTTATGAGGAGGCAGCCAACCAGCAGGTATGGAGAGAGGCCATGATGGAGGAGTAGTGTCGAGGACTGAAGGTAAATCAGTTGTTACTTCTAGATGACTCTACAAGATAAAGCATGCTGCAGATGGCAACATCGAGAAGTTCAAGGCTCGATTGTGGCGAGAGGGTTCTCACAGGTAGAGGGAGTTGACATGAGGAGACCTTCGCTCGCATAGCTCGGTATACATCTATTCGCTCCATTATATCAATTGCAGTAGATATGGGTTGGAAGATCCACCAGATGGATGTGAAGACTGCATTTCTCAATGGCTTCATTAAGGAGCAGGTTTATAGAGCAGCCACAGGGGTTTGAGGTGCATGGGAAGGAGTCCCATGTATGCAGATTGAAAAAAGCAGTCTATGGCTTGAAGCAAGCTTCCAGAGCTTGGTACTCAAGGAGTGATACATACATGCAGCAGTTGGGTTTCACAAATAGTGAGGTTGATCCGAACCTATATTTCATTGTGGTGGGTGAGGAGCCTCTCATTCTGGTGTTGTATGTTGATGACTTGATCATCACTAGTGCATAGAGACTCATTGAGCGCTTGAAGAGAGATCTTGCTTCAGAGTTTGAAATGAAGGATATCGGCTTGATGCATTATTTTCTGGGATTGGAGGTGTAGCAAGAGGAGGGGCATTTCTTCTTGGGACAAGGGAAGTACATTCTGGAAGAAGCTCCACGCTTCTGATTCGGAGTTGGTGGATTCTACTTCATATAGAACGCTGATTGGTTGTTTCATGTATTTGGTCAACACTCCACCAGATATATGTTTTGCAGTTAACACTATGAGTCAGTTCACGTGTGAGCCCAGGAGAGTGCACTGGGTGGCTGCAAAACACATTCTTCGTTACTTGCAGGGGATTGTGGATTTTGGTCTGGATTATAGACAGGGTGATGGAGTGAGACTGGCCGGGTACACGGATTCAGATTGGAAGAGTACTTCTTGGTGCTGTTTTGGGTTGGGTTTGGCAGTTGTCTCGTGGATCAGTGGGAAACAACAGTCAGTTGCATTGAGCTCAGCTGAGGCAGAGTATATGGCTGCTAGTTTGGCTAGTTGTGAGGCCATATGGCTTTGCAAGATGTTGTTTGGTCTATTTGGTCAGGCATTGAGACCTTCAGTAATTTACTGTGATAATCAAAGTTGTATAAAACTCACGGAGAATCCAGTTTTTCATGACAGGTCAAAGCATATTGAGATCAAATACCACTTCATTAAAGACTATGTCCAAAAGGGAGCTGTCAAGCTTGAGTACATTTCCACAAATGAGCAGGTAGCGAACATTTTCACCAAAGCCTTACCACAGGGCAAGCATGTCTACTTTAGAGACAAGATGGGAGTGGTGAGGAACACTTTCCTCGGTAAGAGGGAGTGTTAAAATTTGGGTACCAGAGGACAAGTGGTTCCCTAAGGCTTTGATCTTTCGCCTAAGTAAAAGTGTTCAAATTTATTTTTATTTTTCTCTTAAAGTGACTTTATAAGTGGTAATTCAGTTTAATTTAAAATGGACTTTATAAGTGGTAAAGTTACATTCTAATTTAAAGGTGACTTTATTAAAGTCAATGAAGAATTAGAAAGTGAAAAAGTGACTATGGAAATAAAAGGCTAAGTGGGTGAGTTAAAAAATAGAAACTGAGAATCAAATGCACATTTATTTTCATCCCTAGATCTAGATGAATCTCAACCATTAGATATTAGGGTAACCCAAAAGGTCATTTAGAGAATAAAAGGAGAAGAGAGGAGGAAAAGATCATTCATTCTTTCATGAGCATTTGAGAGAAAGAGAAGAGAGAGCAAGGAGAAAATTTCTGAGCAGTGAGGAAGTGAAGGAGAGCAGCGAGAAGACATTTCAGCAAATCTGAGCAGCAACATTTATTGGCATGCATCCCAAGCCAAAATCGTACAGCAGGAGAAAGACACAAATATCGAGGAAGAGGGATAGCACATAAATCAAGGAAGATGGACAACAACAAGGGCACAAATTTTGAGGCAGCAGTACTGCTGAAAACCGTACTATTCGTTCAACAAGTTCTGGGCACATTTTTCGAGGCAGGCTGTACAACATTTAATGCTGTTTTATTGCTGGAAAAATTTCTATTTTGGCTGTTTGCTAATTGTCACGATTTTTGAGGTGGAGTTCAAGCACAAAAATCAAGATAAGTTGTAATTTGTGATTGCTGGAATTTTTATTATGTATTTCAGTTTCTCTGTAAAAGCATTTTCAGAAATAAAGAAGAACTCTAAAACTGATTTTCCCCAAAAGTTGTAGGGATTTTTTCCAGGGTCACATTGACAAAAAATCACTGTGTTATTTTCTGTGTGCAGTTTTCATAATTTTGCTGTGTTTTATTTATGCAATTTCAGCAGTTGTGAAATCTCTAATTTTGTGTTTTCAGAAAATTATTGTCATTTCCAGATT
>APFE031259358.1:5410-22550 GCA_000404065.3 Pinus taeda
ATATATAAATTAGTATAATTATAATAGGTAAGCTAGAATTTAATAATTATATATTGAAAAAGAGATAGAAGGGAAGAGAGAGTGATTAAATTAATTAAATAATAATATAATGAATCAATATTGTTTTTATGTTAATTAATATTATATTAGTAAGGAAAATATCATAGAGGAGAAGGGAAAGTGGGAAGAAAAAGGAGTGAAAATCTAGAGAAGAAGAGGGTGGCATAGGGGAGGAGTGTTAAAGATAAAGAGAAATAAGAATAGGAGTTTTAAAGAAAGTTAGGAATAAGACAAAATGATAGGTATAGGGTTAATAAAAATAATTGATGAAGAGGAAGGAGAAAAGAGAGGTCCAACAGGAAAGGAGGAGAACAAGAAAAGGAAAAGAAAAAGACAATTAGAAAAGAAAATAGAGAGATATAAAAATAATGGATATGGATTGATAAAGATAGTTATTTAAGGAATATGATTGAGATTGATTAATTAGTGGAATCTCATTCCTACTTATTGTGATGACTTTATTTATATTCAAGTTGTGAGGATTTTTACCAATTTCAATGCCTTTCTAATGTGCCTTTTGAAATGGTGTTTTTATTTAGCAAGAATTTTGGTGTCTTCAATACAAACATGCATTTTTTTTACAATATTTTTAGCTAGGGCTAAGGATATGATATCTTCATGTTTTACGTCTGAAGAGTGTTTTTTTATTCTAGTCTTGAATGATGTACTAGATTCACCAATCTAACATCTCCCAAAGGAGACAAAAATTTTGTAGACACCCTTTGGTTGGTAAATGTCAATTTTATCCTTCATAGATCTCATCCTTTTTTTTACAGTGATCAATGTTTTAAAGGATGTGATGATATTCTTCTTCTTTATAACTTTTGGGATCTTATCAGTAACGCTCTCAATGTGGCAAATGTATGCATTCCTAGTCATGTTGTCCTTTTCAATGGAATTAATTTGGTTTGATTTTCTCACTACAACTCTAAAAAAGGTGTTATTAATGTATCTTTATTTATATCCTACATTTTTAAATAAATTTTCCAATTAACAAATTTCTTACTAGAGATGTTGGGGGACACAAATCTTAGCTAGGGAATCTAGGATTTGTAACCGCAAAAATCTCCAAAACGAATTTGATCACTTGGAAAAGGTATTAAAAATATATGTGCTATAAAGAAAGAGACATAACTAAAACCTTTTCTAGAGTTGCAATAAGAAGATCAAGATGAAATAATTCCCTTGACAACTGTTGTATAAATAATTGAAATAATGAAGGAAAGAACAAAGAAACCATAACAGAATGACCAATACACGGAACTGAATTTGGATTGGAATTTTATTTAAAAATGATTCTCTGCATTCTTCATTTCATGGGTGTTAGATTATTTTATGTCATGACTGTTGTTACATAACTAACTATTCGGTATAAAACTGTCTAATTACAATTTACGTAATTCGTTGTCAAACTAACAAACTCCACCTTGACAACAATTTCCTAATCCCTTGCCCATGCCCACTCATCATCTTTCCTGCAAGCCAAGAGAAGCTAAACACAACTGCAGCTTCTCTACTGTAACTGGCTTTGTGAATATGTTTGCACAATTTTCTCGTGTATGGACCTTTTGAAGAGCTACTTTTCCGCCATCGATCACATGTCTCAGAAAATGATACCTTACATCAATGTGCTTGGTTCTGTTGTGATAGACAGGATTTGTAGCCAAGTGAATAGCACTTTTACTGTCACAAAGTACATTCACTTTCTCCCGCGTTCTTCCAATTTCATCGAGCAAACCTTTTAACCAGATTGCTTCTTTACTGGCATCTGAGGCAGCTATATATTCTGCTTCAGTAGTGGACAATGCAAGTGTTTATTAAAGCTTTGACATCCAACTAATTGCTCCAACTGCAAGAGTAAAGACATAACCTGTAGTAGACCTTCTTTTGTCCAAATCACCTGCATAGTTATCATCTACGTATCCGCAGACTGATCCTTCACTACCATTAAAGACGATGCAGTGGTCACTTGTGCCTCTTAGATATTGAAGCACCCATTTCACTGCTTTCCAATGTTCTTTATCTGGATTTGCCATGAACCTGTTGACAGCTCCAACTGCATGTGAAATTTCAGGTCTTGTAGATACCATTGCATACATTAAGTTGCCTACCACATTAGCATATGCTACATGAGACATATACTGCTTTTCCTCATCAGCTCTAGGACTCAAAACAGAAGAAAGCTTAAAATGGGAAGCTAGTGGAATATTAACAGGTTTCACACTATTCATAGAGAACTTTTCAAGTACTTTCTCCACATACTTCTACTGTGATAACCAAAGCTTACCATTTTTCCTGTCTCTGTGTATCTCCATGCCCAGGATATGTTTTGCTGCTCCAAGATCTTTCATATCAAATTTCCTAGAGAGTTGAGCCTTTAACCTATTGATCTCTTCCATGCTTTTGCTTGCAATAAGCATATCATCAACATATAAAGCTAAGACAATGAATATTCCATTGAAACTTTTGAAATATACACAATGATCATACTCACTTCTTACTAAGTTCTGGCTCACCATGAAGGAATCAAACTTCTTGTACCATTGTCTGGGAGACTGCCTCAGACCAGACAATGATTTCCTGAGCTTGCAAACTAATCTTCTGCTGCGACCTCGTACAAAACCTTCTGGTTGTTCCATATAATCTCTTCATTCAAATCACCCTGTAGGAAAGCTATTTTAACATCTAATTGTTCTAACTCAAGATTAAGCAACGTAGTTAGTGCCAACACAGTACGAATAGAAACAAGTTTTACAACTGGAGAAAAAATCTCATGAAAGTTTATACCTTCAACATGAGAATACCCTTTTGCTACCAGTCTTGCCTTATACCTTTCGATACTTCCATCAACTTTCCGTTTCACCTTGAAGACCCATTTGCATCCAACAACACTTCTTCCTTCAGGATGCTCTACAAGACCCCAGGTGTTGTTCTTGGCTAAGGAGTCCATTTCTTCTTCCATAGCCACTTTCCATTTTTTGCTATCTGTAACATCTACTGCTTCCTGATAACAAGAAGGTTCCCCATCTTCAATAATCAAAGCAAAAGATGAAGCAGAATCTTCATACCTTTTTGGAATTTTCCTTTCCCTTGTAGACCTTCTTAGAGCAACTGGTTGCTGAACTGGTTCAGAAACTTGCACTGGTTCAGAAGCTTCAACGGCTTCCTTTGTGTCTTCAGCACCTTTTTCTCTAGAGGTTTCTCCTTCCTTTCAGCTGTCACCGAAAAGTCTAGCCTCCAACTGAACTCGTCGATTTGGCGATAACTATTCCTGTTCAATTCTTTCAACAATTGATTTTAAAAGATAGGATTCATCAAATGTTACATCTCTACTAATGACTATATTCTGCAATGTAGGACCCCACAACCTATATCCTTTCACTGCATAGTCATACCCAACAAAGACATAACATTTTGACTTTGGATCTAATTTTGAACGCTGATTTTTTGGAATGAGAGAATAAGCATCACAGCCAAATATCTCAAATGTGAATAGTCACAAGACTGACCTATCCAAACTTCTTCAAGAATTTTACAATCAATTGCTACTGAAGGTGATCTGTTAATTAAATAACAAGCAGTAGATACTGCTTCTGCCCACAACTCCTTTTGCAAGTTAGCATTGCTGATCATGCTTCTGGCTCTTTCCATAAGAGTCTGATTCATATGCTCAGCAACACCATTTTGCTGAGGGGTGTAAACAATAGTTTTGTGTCTAAAAATTCCCTCATCCTTACAATATTGTTCAAATTAAACTAAAGTGAACTCACCACCATTGTCAGTTCTTAAGCATTTAATAGATTTGCCTATTCTTTTCTCTACCATTACTTTAAATTTTTTAAAGACATTTAATACATCAGCTTTCCTTTTTAGCATATAGACCCAAACTTTCTGGGAGTAATCATCAATAAACATTAAAAAATACAATGCACCTCCATATGACACAATAGGGGATGGCCCCCACAGATCAGAATGAATATAGTCTAAAACATATTTACTATTATGATTTCCAACTTTAAATCTCTGTTTACATTGTTTTTCAACTAGAGATACAATCGCGTGTGATTGCAGTGTCGATGCCATCTCTAAAGATACTGCAAAGTTTCCAGGAGATAAGTAAGTGCCTGGTGTTTCTGGGAGTTTAGTTTTTAAAATTCACCTTCGTGATAAAATTTAAATTTCTATTAATTCCTTTGAATATTGAGTAATGTTAAGAAATTAACATGGCATACACAAAAGTAAGGCATGGAAACTGCTTGTGTATGTTTCCACACCCAATCGTCCTAATGGTTTTTGGAATATTGGATGATGTTAAGAATTAACCTGGCTTAGAGAAAAAGGAAGGCATGAAAGTTGCTTGTGTATGTTTCCACAACGATTCGTCCTAATCGTTATCAATTTTTTTAGAGTTTTAACTTGTATGGATTTCGGGTTCTCCAATGTTTTGATGGACTTACTACTATCATCATTTTTTCTGATAAAATTTATCATTATTTTTCAATATTGAATAATGTTAAGAATTAATGTGGCGAGACAAAAAATAAAGCATGAAGTGTATGTTTCCACAACTAGTAGTTGTAATGGTTTCCAATGTTTTTAGAGTTTTAAGTGTGTGGATTTTAGGTTGTCCAGTGTGTGTTTTGGGTGGATTGACTACCCATCAACACTTGTTTCTGTGTTACTGCAGATGGTTAGTGAGTCCATCTAAACCTTAGACAAATGAAAATTCATAAATAATTAAAACTCAAAAAGACTGACCACTATTAAGGCATGCAACCTTTTCTTATATTTTTTATTAATATTATTGTATTCTGTATTCATACTAATTTCTAAATTTATAATACGGTTAGTTAACATTTTAAATTTTCTACTTTTATATTACACATTTTAATAGGAAGTGACCACAATTGTATGGTCTAGAAGCTCATAATCTAACAAATAATTATGTATATTCAGTAAGAGTTGTGTATGTTCAATAGGATTTTGGGCATTTATTTGATTTAGGGTATATTGGTGGTTTAGGTATTACTCGGCGAAAGTTGTATTTACACAGATAACTTTGAAGCACACTCTTCCAAAGAATCTTCTAGACTTGGAGAAATGCAAAGTGTCGCATGGAAATGAAGACCTTCATGAACATCTCCTACCACAACGAGTTTCAAAAGAATCATCCAAAAAGCAAATAAAAGATTCAGAAGAATTTTCACAGAAAAAAATAAAGAATTCAGAGGAATTGTCTGAGAAACAAGTAACTAATTCACAAGAGACTGAGATTGAGACTTCTAATCATGGAGGTATGTTGTTTCCTCTTAAGCACCAATTATTGTAAATGTGAATGCTGGCATTTTTTTTAAATACCTGTCTGATTTCTTCTACTTCAAATACTTTTGAAATATATTATGCTTTACAGTTAGTATCATTTAATTTAAAGTGTTTAAGGAAAAAAAATGATAAGTGGGAAATATATTTGTGCTTATTTAGGTATAAGCAAGAAAAAGGAGCTGCATTTATATAAAGGATATGATTTATCTGGTAAATGGGGTGAAAAATTGAGTGGATTAACTTTACAACTTTATAAACTTTATTTCACATCACAATCAAATGGGACGAAATATGCAAGCTTCACATTCTTGATTGAAGAAAAGCTAGATGAACACATTGCAAATTTTGAAATAAAACTCTTTCTACCACATGAAAGAGTTAGCTCGAAATTTTTGCATTGTGGCGATGTGGAATTGAATTCCAATCAGGTAAGAATATTATAGAAAAATTAGTTTCAAGAGTTTTGATATATACCTCAAACAATTTATTTCAAATTATTTTGCCTCACTCATAGTTCTATGTGATTTTGTTTTGTTGGTGTGTTTTGAATGTTGCAAAATATTTCCACGAAACACTCTTCTATGGAGTGTTTACTAAAGTATTAGTTCAAGCCAAGTCTAAAACTAAAAAACTATGGGTTAGTTGTAATATGTACTTCCTTTTTCCCATTGAAGAAAAACGTTTTGGAGCTTGTCACAGAGAGGCCAATATTGACTGGCAGTTAATCAGATATTGTATTTCCAGATCAAAATTGTTTAAGTCTCTTTTTCGTTCAGAGAAGGGCACTCATGTTACAGATGATTTTGGTATCTTGCTTAAGAGGAATTTTTACAGTACACTGTTCTGAAAGAAGAAGGCATTTCTTTGGCCATTGGAATTCAAGGAGCTTCGGATATAGTAGATAAAGCAATAATAGCTGTGCATACAGGAAGAATTTACATTGTTGTGAGAGTTCTTTTTGGTAAAACTTCCAAAAGTCCCTTCCCTCCACCCAAGGATGGAAAAGAATCTCAATACACTTCCTATTGTAATTATTTTGAAAAAAAGTAAAGATATGTGATATTTTAACATATTTAAAGATTTATAGAATTATGTTTATTTGAAAAAATACAAAATTAATAATGATTTATTTCGTAGATATCAAAGACAACTCAAACATGTGAACCAACCTCTTCTACTACTGAAGAAGACTCATGGGCCTTACAATCTCCTTGTCAGCCATTTTGACGTTTTAAAAGGTTAGGAAGGTTTTTGTTTATTTCTTCTTCAACTTGATGCAATGTTGCTACAATTTTACCAACAATATTGTAATGCCAATGTGTAAATATAATATATATTTAGTAAAGAAATATTCAATTTAAAACATTTTCAGTATGAAATGACTGATCGATTTTAATTGGTAATAGTGGTAAAAGTATCTTCAATTTAATTTTTTTTTTTAATTATATAGTAAATGGTTGATTTTGATTTGATATGTACAGAAAAAGAACCAGATTCTGATAACCTTGTAGAGCTTCCTCCTGAGCTGTGCTTGGATTTAGGAGTTCAATCATTTATAATTCGATCCCTCTATTTAATTCCTTCTGTAATGTACCACTTAAATTCATTAGTGCTAGCTGGACAACTTGGAAAAGTTATTAGGGAAGAGCGTCCTAAATGTCCATTCATATCTCCTGAATTGGTAAGTTTGTATTTATATGTTTATTTATAAGATTAGTAGTGATTTTTTTTTTAAGTAACATTTCTATATCTCTGTTTCCTGATAGATCATGGAAGCACTCACTACATCTCGTTGTTTAGAATCGTTTTCATATGAACGGCTAGAATCACTAGGGGATTCATTTTTTAAATATGCCGTTAGTTGCCATCTGTTCTTGAAATATCAAAGAGAAAATGAAGGAAAACTCTCTGCACTTCGAGCTGAGCTAGTTTCAAATGCAGCGCTTCATCATTTAGCGACCACTCGCAATCTGCAGGTATCAAATTATGTGTTCGTTATTATATCTGTAATTGAGAAAATATGACCATATTATTGAAGGTTTTTTTTGTGATGAGCCAATGTTATATCCTTTGTTGAAATAGTATGGGTTGGTTTTACTTGAAAAAATTTAAATATTCATTTTTATGAACATTAATTCTTATAGTTACATAATAAGATCATACTAATAAAACTGTTGGAATATTAATTCCAACTGCCGTGCAGAATCAGTGATTAGTTACTTCACGGAAATACACTAATCAGAGGAAGGCAACAACAACAACGATAAGGGACATCGCCGATGACTGATTGCCGATGGGCGTATCGGCGAAGTAGGCATATCAACAAAATCGGCGGATGGAGCATCGGAGGTATCGGCGGTTGCATTATGATATCGCATCGTTGATATCGCATTGACATTTTCAAAAGGTGGCAGGCACTTTGCACAGTTATGTTTGTGATCCAAAAAACCAGACCCGATGGTTATATAACGCTCTGCTGCATAATATTTCAGTTCCGCCAGCGACCATTTTTTTTCATGTGTTTTACAATGTTTTCATGCATAGGTTAAAATGCATCGCTTCAATGGATATCTCTTCGGTGGGTCATAAATTGGCATTTCGCTATGAGATAGTGCGTTGTTGTGATAAGGGACACTTTGAATTCCGATAGGACATTCTCTAAGATATTTTCAGCCGAGTAATCAATGTAATTTACTGCGGTTGGTAAATGTAGGTAGGATATTTTTTTTCTTCTTATCGTTTAAAAAATCAGATATGTTTTTAATATATATTATATATATATATAATATATATATATATAATATATAATAATATATATAGTAATGAACAACATTTTGTTAAAGAAGAAGAAGAAGAAAAGAAGGAAAAACTTTTGAAGAATCTGAGAGCTTTGTAATTGTCTGAAAAACGCACAGCAGTGCTCAAATAGTGAAAACAGATTCTGGAACTAAATTGTTCCTATTGTACCCCTTAGATAGAGGAAGACTATTCTGTAACAATTTTTTTTATAATTAAGGTCCTGCATTGAACACAGAGCATTGTTCTCTGTGAGATTTCTTGTGTGTTCGGAATCACCAGAAATTCTGGACATGGTATCAAAGCTGGTCTAGGCACTCAGTGAGTCAAAAACAATGTTTGTCTTTTTTTTTTCCACTGTAGGAGCTGTAAGAAGCTTATTGAGCATATTTTTCTTCAACAGAAAAAGTCTTTTGCTTGTTTTGTTATACAGTTAGTATCTCTTCTTTTCTTGTATAGGTTAAGATGGCAGATGCTGGAATTGGTTTGACAAATTCCCAACTGCCACAGTTTAATGGGAAAAATCACAGTTATTGGTCCATAACAATGAAAGCATTGTTTGCTTCTCAACGAATATGGGAGCTGGTTGAAACTGGCTATGCTGAACCTGCAAGTGCAATAGCACTGGCTGCTTTGATAGTAGCAGAAAAGGATCTGTTGAAGAGCAACAGGAAGAAGGATGCCAAAGCCCTCTTTTTTCTCTTCCAATCAGTACATGAAAGTGTTTTTCCAAGGATTGCAGCAGCAACAAAATACAAGGAGGCATGGGATATTCTCAAAACTGCCTATCAAGGCATGGAGAAGGTAAAGACTGCAAAGTTGCAGATGTTGAGGAGAGACTTTGAAAATCTCAGCATGAAGGAATATGATACAATAGATTCATTCTTCACTCACGTTATTGGCTTAATAACCCACATAAGATCTCATGGTGAGATTCTTGAAGAAAGGAGAATTGCAGAGAAGATCTTGAGATTTTTACCCTTAAGGTTTGAAGCTATTGTGGTAGCAATAGAAGAAACAAAGGATCTCTCATAGTTCACGGTAGATGAACTAAGTGCTTCTCTTATGTCTCATGAACACAGACTGAATAGAGGAACACATTCCTCTTTTGAGCAAGCATTCAAGATTCAGATGTCTTTTGGCCCAAGAAGAGGTCGAGGCAGAGCCAAAACAAAGGCATAAATATTCCTGCAAGCATAAGCGGAAGGAACTGCAATCAGAACCAAGATGAAGGTTCAAGAAAACAGCAAGCTCATGGACAAAGGTATGACAAATCCCAAGTCCAATGTCATTATTGTAAGAAATATGGGCACTACGCAAATGAATGTAGAAAACACCAAAATGACATGAATAGTAGGCAGAATGCTAATCTTGCAAATGAAGAAGATAAGAATCCAAAGAACATATTGTTAACATGTAACATAGCACAAGACAAACAAGAAGATTTTTGATTTTTAGACTCAGGTTGTAGTAATCACATGACTGGTAATATTGCAATGTTTGCCAATCTGGATGAAAATGTGAAATTTGAGTTAACAACAGGGACTGATAATAAGATATCTGTCAAGGGTAAGGACAGAGTCAGTATCCAAGCAAGAAATGGAGAACAGATGATTGTGCCAGAGGTATACTATGTACCCGGTTTGAGATGTAATCTTTTGAGCATTGGAGAGCTCATTAACAAAGGTTACAATGTGTTCTTCAAAGATGATATGTGTACAATCAGAGACATACCTCCAAGTAAGAATATAATTGCACAGGTGCAGATGACCAACAATAGAATGGTTCCTCTCAAACTCAGGGCAGATTTGAAGGAAGGAAGAACTATTGCAGTTGTAACACAAGAAGTCTTTCAGGAACAAGTGAAAGATGAGAATTGGTTGTGGCACTTGAGATTTGGACATCTAAATTTCCGAGGCTTGAATCTGTTGCACATAAAGGGAATGGTAAAGGGATTGCCATTGATCGAGAAACCGGACAACCTTTGTGAAGGCTGCATCTTGGGCAAGCAACACAGAGAAAGCTTTCCAGCAGGAAAGAGTATAAGGGAAAAAGAACCCTTGGAAATTGTTCACTATGATGTGTGTGGACCGATGCAAATACCATCGTTTGCTGGAAATAAATATGTTTTAACTTTCATTGATGATTACACCAGAAAGACATGGGTTTATATGCTGAAACAGAAGAGTGAAGTGTTTGAGAAATTCCACCACTTCAAAAATCTTGTTGAGAAACAGTGTGGGCATTATATCAAAGTTCTCAGAATAAATAGAGGAGCAGAGTACATCTCCAAAGATTTATTTGCATTTCTGTAGAGAGAATGGCATACAAAAGCAGTTCACCGTGAGGTATACACCTCAGCAAAACGGTGTTGCCGAAAGAAAGAATAGGACCATTCTTGACATGGTCAGAAGTATGATGAAGGCAAAACACTTTCCGCATGAGTATTGGGCAGAAGCTATCACTTGCACAGTTTACCTCTTGAATAGATGCCCAACTAAAACTGTCATGAACAAAATACCAGAAGAAGCATGGAGTGGTCAAAAGAAAACTGTCACTCACATGAGAGTATTCGGTTGCGTAGCATACGCACATGTACCAGATCAGTTAAGGAAGAAGCTTGACAGTAAGGGGGAGAGTGTGTCTTTATTGGCTATAATGACGAGTCAAAAGCATACAAACTCTATAATCCATCCACCACGAAATTGATAGTAAGAAAAGATATGCAGTTCATAGAAGATGAAGCTTGGGATGGAAGTTTAGAGAAGATAGTGAATGTGAAGACAATTGTGTCTCACGAAGAAGAAGAGGAAGGGACAATGGAAAATAATCATTCCTTGGTGGCTTCTCCTCCACCACAACAAGTACAACAAACCACAACAAGTTTTGAAAGAAGAGGTTTATGTTGACCAACCTCCAGACTATGAAGTTAAAGGCCAAGAGCATAAAGTTTGCAAACTGAAGAAGGCTCTTTATGGGATGAAGCAAGCTCCAAGATCATGGTACAATAGAATAGATGCTTATCTAATTGAGAATGGGTATGATAAGTGTGATGGTGAACCCACACTCTACATAAAGGAGAATGACGGTAAGATACTTATTGTTGTTTTATATGTAGATGATTTGATTTTTACCAGCAATGGTGCTTCTCTCATTGCTGATTTTAAAGCAGTCATGAAAAGTGAATTTGAAATGACTGACTTGGGCTTCTTAAGATATTTTCTTGGAATTGAAGTATACCAAAGTGAAAATGGTGTTTTCATTTCTCAAGTTAAATATTTAGAAGTAGTGTTGAAGAGATTTAACATGCAGAACAACAAGGTAGCTGTGACTCCAACTGTAATGGGGTTGAAATTGACCAAAGAAGACAGCAGCAAGGATTTTGATCCAAAATTGTACAAGAGCATAGTTGGCAGCCTTATGTACTTAACTGCAACTAGGCTGGACATTGTGCACGCTGTGAGTTTATTCTCGAGATTTATGGCAAGACCGAAATAGACTCATTGACAGGCAGCCAAGAGGATTCTAAGGTATGTGAATGGAACGTAGGGGTTTGGTCTTTTATACTCCTCTTCTGAAAATTTCATGTTGATAGGTTACATTGATAGTGATTGGGCTAGAAGTGTTGATGATAGGAAAATCACATCGAGATATGTGTTTCATATGGGATCGGGATCCATCTCATGGGCTTCCAAGAAGCAACCGGTTGTGTCTTTATCAATAGCAGAGGCAGAGTGTGTGGCAGCAACAGCAGCAACATGCCAAACAGTGTGGCTAAGAAGAGTCCTCAGAGATTTGTGTCATGAAGAGGAAAAGGGCACAACCATTTACTGTGACAATAGCTCGACAATAGCATTGTCTAAAAATTCTATTTTTCATAAAAGGACAAAGCACATAGACACCAAATTTCACTTCATACATGAATTGGTTAACAATGGTGAGGTTATTTTGCAGCAGTGCAGTACAAAGGATTAGTTAGCTGACATCTTCACAAAACCATTGGGAAAGAAAAGTTTTGATAATTTCAGGAAATGTGTGGGTATGATTGAATTCCCAGCAATTGAAATTAAAGGGGAGTGTTGGAATATTAATTCCAACTGCCGTGCAGAATCAACGATTAACTACTTCACGGAAATACACTAATTGGAGGAAGGCAACAACAACAGCGACAAGGGACATCTCCGACGAGCGATCGTTGATGGGCGTATCGGCGAAGTCAGCATATCGACATATCGGCGAAGTCGGCGGATGGAGCATCGGAGGTATCGGTGGTTGCATTACGATATCGCATCGCCGATATCGCATTGACATTTTCAAAAGGTGGTAGGCACTTTGCAAAGTTATGTTTGTGATCCAAAAAACTAGACCCGATGGCTATATAACGCTCTGCTGCATAATATTTTAGTTCTGCCAGCGGCCATTTATTTCATGTGTTTTACAATGTTTTCATGCATAGGTTAAAATGCATCGCTTCGATGGATATCGCTTCGGCGGGTCATAAATTGGCATTTCGCTATGCAATAGTGCATTGTTGTGATAAGGGAAACTTTGAATTATGATAGGATTTTTTCTAAGATTTTTTTCAGCCGAGTAATCAATGTAATTTACTGCGGTTGGTAAATGTAGGTAGGATATTTTTTTCCTTCTTATCATTTAAAAAATTAGATATGCTTTTAGTATATATATAGATGTGTGTGTGTGTGTGTGTATGTGTGTGTGTGTGTGTGTGTGTAATGAACAACATTTCGGTTAAGAAGAAGAAAAAAAAAAACTTTTGAAGAATCTGAGAGCTTTGTAATTGTCTGAAAAACACACAGCAGTGCTCAGATAGTGAAAACAGATTCTGGAACTGAATTGTTCCTGTTGTACCCCTCTGACAGAGGAAGACTATTCTATAACAGTTTTTTTATAATTAAGATCCTGCATTGAACACAGAGCGTTGTTCTCTGTGCAATTTCTTGTGTGTTCGGAATCACCAGAAATTCCTGACAAAAACTACCCCTTAAACATGATAATGATATATTGTCAATGATATGTTGTGATTACCGGGATGGACAGGAATATATTTGCGATGAAACATTTGATGCACGTCAATGGGTCGCCCCTAGAATGGCTAAGAGAAAAGCCAGTCGCTATCGTTGCAGCTTGGAAGATCTAGGTAAACCAGGAAAGGAAGATAATTTAGCTACAGATGGGAAATATTGTGATGAGAGTCATCGATGGATGTCCTCGAAGACAATATCTGATGTCATGGAGGCTCTAATTAGAGCACACTATGTTAAGGGTGATGCACCTGCTGCTTTTGAGTTCATGAAGTGGATGAATATGGAAGTTGATTTTGAACCTGATTTAGCAGTGGCAGCATGTCCACGTGATTTTGTCGATCCTTCTATTTTAAGGGACACAAATTTGCATGGCCTGGAATTAGCGTTGAGATATGAATTCCAGAACAACGCTCTGTTAGTGCAAGCTATTACACATGCATCACTACAGGGAAGCAAGGGTGGATGTTGTTACTAGGTATATATGAAGTATATAAGTTTTATTTTTACATATTAAGTGTACATTATTTAGTTTGTGGGAATTTTAGTTCTTATGTCATAAGTTAAACATGATAAAAAGAGATTGAACTACTTACCACTTTGCATAATTCAAAGAGATCCAAGTTCAACCTATCTTCCCATAATAGTGATAATAACATCTCATTAATGAACAGATGGTTTTTCTATCCAAAATTAAAACTAACCCGAGTCTTTTTAGTTACTATTTTCAAATTTTATATTTCTTTGTCTTTTTCAATGCTGGATGTTGTAGAAGGGAAATGACACTTTTTACAACTATCTTCTAAAATATACTATGCTAAATTGTGAAATTATCGCTGGATAGTATGTTGAAAAGTTATCATTTTCTAGCATTTAGAATTTCTGGGGGACTCTGTGTTGGATTTTCTTATCACGCGACATTTCTATTCAACGTACCCAAGACTTACTCCAGGGATTTTAACAGATTTATGCTCGTCAACTGTCAACAATGAGAATTTTGCATGTGCTTCTATGAAATATAACATTCAGAAATATCTTGGTCATGATTCAGAGTCTCTAATGAATCAAATAACAAAGTTTGTAACTTATGTTGACCAAATTAAGGAAGCGAAATGTGAATTTAAGTCTTTTGGCGGCACAGAAGTAGGACCAAAGGCGAGTAAATACCATGCTTTTCTAACTGTGACAAAGATTTTGTGTACTTTTAAAAGAGAATGAAAGGCATCTTTTCATTTCTTGAGTATGTTCTTCAGTAGTTTGTAGTAGTTTTTTTGGTTCCTCCTCTGTGACTATTCCTTTCATTCTAACCAGGTGCTCAGAGATATAATAGAAAGCATTGCAGGTGATATATTCCTAGATACCCAATTCAATTTTGAATGTATATGGAAGATAATGAAGCATATTTTGTCTCCTATTGCTACACCTCACACTCTACAGCTGTAGCCACTGCGAGAGCTGCAAGAAATATGTTCTGAACATCACTGGAACATTGAATGGGATTTTGAGGAACAGGTGGAAGGAGTTATGGCCACCGGAGTAGTTTATTTAGAAGAATTAGATCATATAATTGGAACATGGATGAATGAAAACAAAAGATCTACAAAGATCGGCACTGCCCAACAAATTTTATTGTGAATGGAGGTAATATAATTTACTTTTCATGGTTTATGATTTAGGAATTACATTTATTTATTTATTTTGTATCTACGCTCAGGTTAAGTTGAGTCTAGCCGTGCCAGTGTTGAATGAAAAAACAATCCCTCCTGCCCATTTGTGAGATGAATTATACTAAATCAATTTATTTGTGTTAGAAGTTGAATGAAAAATTGATCTACCGAGATCTGCCCACTTGTGAGATAAATTACATTAATTTATTTGTGTCATTCTTTCTGAAAAGTAATATACTCGTTTTGTATCACAGGAAAGAGGTTTACATCATAGTTGTTGGCGGAATGATATTGACAAGGTAACTTTGGATACTAATGGAGGTGAAGATGAGCCTGTGGAGGACGTGTGAGCTACAATCAATGCAGATATTAATTTAAAAGTAGAACCGGTAAATGCTAGCAATGCAGGTGGACAAATGGAAGAATCTGAGATGGTTGTTTCAGAACATCAAACTCTCAAGAGAAAGAGATGTCAAGACAATACATTTTGTGATAGCATAATGATTTTTGTGGAGGAGGGTGATGCATATTCAACTAGGCACCTAGAGTTCACAACTAGAGAGCTTACCTTGGAAGATGCCACTGGTTCCAATCCCAAGGCAACCAGAAGGTTTTTTGAGACTTCAGTGAATTCTAGAACATCTCGGCATGACGTTCTTGAGAAATTTGATGGTCTTGTTTGTCATAGTAGAATGATGTTCGTGGAGGGTGGTGATGCATATTCAACTAGGCACCCACATGCTACAACTAGACAATTTACCTCGCAAGAGCCCATTCGTCCAAATGCCAAGGTAGCTAAAAGATTTCATGGGACTTCAGTGAATTCCAAAACATCTCAGCATGATACTGATCATGTCAATCAGAACTGGTATGCTGACGGTATGTTGTTTAAAACTTACTTTACATTTCTTTTGGTTTTAAACTGTATTCGTGGTATTGGATAACTTGATAAAGCACCATATTGCTTTTCAAAGTTCATAACAAATTTCTAATGTCTCATGTTTAACTATGGTTATAAGGAGGATTACAATGGTTTTTAGGAGTTCCGTCATTTGATTCATGAACATTGACGAGAAAATAAAAACCAGAACCATGTACAGATAATGTATATATTCATGTTGGATGAAAATATTGTTATCACGATGATTCTAGAGAGAGTCGAGAGAGTCAAGGAATGATATTAGTTGAATGTACCATGTAAATTCTTGTATTCTTATAGTCATTTTGGTATTCCCATCTCAATTTTGTTAGTAATTATAGACTTATAATCTCTTCTTTATTGACCAATTCAAATGGTTTAGCAAGCAGCATTATAACTTGTCATGGGGATGAGAAAAACAGTATACCCTCTAGTCAATCAGGCTTTTCTGCAGGTGTATAACTGACC
This sequence comes from Pinus taeda, assembly GCA_000404065.3. Classification (NCBI taxonomy): domain Eukaryota; kingdom Viridiplantae; phylum Streptophyta; class Pinopsida; order Pinales; family Pinaceae; genus Pinus; species Pinus taeda. Next base: position 21,685 of record APFE031259358.1, read on the forward strand.
ACCACCGCCCTTTCAGGAAGCCTCACACATCTAATATGTTGTTAAAATTTATAGTATATTTGAAATTTCAGGTTGACCTATTGGCTCATGAAATAAAAAGTTGGAAGAAAACACAATGGTATTTTGACATGTTATTTGAATACCAAAAATTCAAATCAGTTTAAAAGGAAGCTCTCAATTACCATTAATAAATTTATAATCATAAAAAAATAAAGACAAGAAAAATTAAATTTACAATATTCTAAAAAAATAAAAATATAACTTGATGGTAATAAATGGAATTGTTTAGATAAATTAATAATTTACAATTACAAATAAATTAGAGTATACAAGTTGTATGGTGGTTGAAAAAGATATATAATTATAAAAAACTTATAGTATATAATTTTTATGATTGTTGAAAAAGAAATATAATTATTAAAAAATAAAAACAAAAAATTATAAAAACAGAATATAGAAAATAAGAGAGTTTATAATTTAATTTGATACAATAGAACATATGATTTTTCTTTCTTTCTATCAATATTTTATATTTTTATTTCACCTCTAAAGATTTTTATATTTTACCCACTACCACATGCATTGAATAATATTTAGCAAATAAAAACAAAAAAACAAAAAACACAGAAAGATAAAGATATGTTAATCACTACAATACGCATTAAATTATATTCACTAAATAAATACATTGAAAGTAGCTATCCAAGGTTGAAAGTGAAAAACTCCCTAGATTAATAGATCAGTGAAAACATTTGAATAATTGTTTACAATACTACTTACCAACTTATTTTCAACCATAACTTTAATTTATATTACTAATTTATATTTTTTTTATCAAATGAAAAGATTACATTTATCTCTTCGAA
>APFE031259359.1:0-21334 GCA_000404065.3 Pinus taeda
ACCCAGATTATCCACAGTATTTTATTCATCAAATCAACATTTTGAACCCCAAAGGGAGTCCATCATCATCAATTTATCACTCATTTTCTATCCTCATGATGGATCCCCTTTGGGGTTCGAAACGTTGATTTGATGAACAAAGTATTGTGGATAATCCGGGTCATATTTTTCCAAGAAATGATCATAGAAGTTTAAAATTCAATTTAAGATTTGAAGAAAGTGTTATGATATTTATCATGAATTCATGCTAATAAAAATTTACCGACCATTTAATTTATATGGTTTTGTTAGTATTAAAAGAATTAAAAAATATTATGAAATAGTATTTAACATAAAATGTGCAATTGAAAAAATAAAAAGGAGAATAACTACCTGTAGTACACATTATCAAACAATAAGTTAAAAAAAAAGCTACATTTTTCTTTAACCAATAACCTTACAACACTATTCAGTGTTTTCATTTTAAAAAAGTTAGGCTCTATAATCCTCATCTTATTTATTACAAATAAACAAGGAATGAGAAGTCATTTTTACCTTCTAAGATAGATTTTTAGAAATCCAAAATTCATGAGAGATAAACTTGCAAAAGCCCAAAATTAAAAGTTCAACAACATCTAGGATTTAGAAAGGAAATTTTCAATTAAGAAAAGCATCATTAATGTGTGTCTCTCACGAAAAATGCCTCTCCAATCCCACCGCCAAACAAAATTAATTAAAATAAAATATAATTAATTAATTAAAATTAGTATTACTAGACCCATGGTAATTTACAAATAATATCAAAACTAATGAAGAATTAATTGCATATCCATGGTTTTAATTAAAATAAAAAATAAATAATGCACTTGATCACATGACTAAATCTCTTCACATTTCCATGGAGGCTAAGTTTTGATGACTCGCCTACAAAATGAACTTATAACAACAACCCACAACCCATGCACATTGTGTCTCATTATGATTAATTAAACACAACATTTTTCACTCACAATCTGAGTAGTATGGCTTATCCATCTTTCTTTATTAACTCAATAAAATGGACTGGATGGTTATACACCCTTTCGATTCCCAATTCTCTGAAGGAACTTCCTCTAAGGAGTTATTTTTATAAATGAAAGTATCATACGCGATCCTTTTGGTTTTAATTATCATGACTTTCATTATTTAAAATGATATCCATCTTGGAGCAAAGGCCTTGATTTTGTGTTGCTTGCCAAGATTGTAATGGTTCCTTGCCAAAAGAATTATATCATGAAGATAAATGAGAAGAGTTATGACCATACCAGTGAGTGTGGGGCTAACACAACCTGTACCTTCCAAATACTCTTCTATCCTATCAATATATATTCCAAAAAATTAGGGGAACTGACACCCTTGTTTGACTATAATATTGCATTTAATTTCCTCTGATCAACCCTTAGTGTTCCCAAGCTTGGAAATAACATTCTTATACATCCTTGTCACAGCAACTCTCAACACCAGAGGAACCATTATCTCTTCTAGTCCCTTTCGTAGCTTTGTTTTAGTAATGGTGTCAAAGCTTTACTAAAGTCAACAAAAAAACAAAAGAAACAATTTTATTATTGTGGCATTCCACTACAAGTATCCTAAGAGTAATATTATTTTCCACGGTTTAATGGTATCTCCTATACCCAAATCGGCCTTTAGCTCTTTTACCATAGATTTCAAGCCAAAGGCTAATATTCTTTTCCAAAATAATCCTATACAACTTGGCTAAAATGTGTCTAATGTTAATGGTCGTATAATAAGAGTGAACCATTTTATCCCCACTCTTAAATATAGGCACAATAAGGCTCTATGCCAAAGGCTTAGGGAATCCTTGCTTCACTGCTAAATTAAATAGCTTTTGTATGTGAGAGATGAGGATAGATTCACTGATTTTTAAAATTTCAGCTTGGTAGCCTTAAATTTTCTTAGCTTTCCCATTGGTTAGTTGCTTAACTCCAAACTCCATGTATTCCAAAGAAAATGTATCATCCTTTATAAGGGTAGTCAAAATTATTTCCATGGTGTTCGGGGATTCATAGATGTTTTTAAGGTAAATATTCAAGTTCTTTAAGGGAATCAAATGATTTTCTTTAGTCTTATGTATTAATTTTCCTCCAAAAGTTTCTAAGATTAGACATATAGAGGTGAAGTTTCTCTTTCCTTCTACTTATATAGCGTCATTTATTTCTTTTAAAAAGAACTTATCAGAAATTTTTTAGGAGAATCCCTAATTTCTTGTCTAGCAAATTTATAATCATTACCATACTAAGTGTATCATGATTGTAGGAGAGGGATTTATAGTAAAATTATGATATAGGTTTTCAAAGTAATCCTTATAATTTAAGAGGTGTAAATCCCTATTTAAATCCTTTAAGAAGAGATGCAACTTATTATTGTCAAAGAGAAGGTGGCTTTGAATCTCACAATTCTCATCCATGTGTTTTTTTAAATGGAAAAATTTAGAGATAAGATTAAAGGTTTATGATTAGAGTTTGGATCGTGGTAATTTAAGAGGCCAAAGTTTAAAATTTGGTTGGAAACAAGATATTCATATCACATAATCCATGACACTACTTCCAAGACCACGAATACAAGTCATATGGTTAGAGTTTAGCCATTTGATTACACCATTGCAAATTATAAGGTCTTGAGAACTACAATAACTCTATACCAAATTATAAAATTGCTTGGATCCTTCTAATACTCATACTCATTAACTTTATCAACCAATGGAACATAATAATCAAGTTCAATAGCAAAGGTAGAAAATTCTTCTAACTTTTGATGATAGGACATGGAGAAATTGTAGTTGTAATATAATTGATGGCCAAAAAAGAGTTGTTATAATAAAAATTCCAATAGCAAATTTCTCTATTAAATAATCTTTTTATCTCCGTTTAAGGGTTGTTTAGGGTTGTAATTATAGTCAGGTATACAATTATTCATGCACCCCATTAAAGAGTCTCAACTTGTACTTAATTAATTGTTCTAGTGGCAAGAACCACATATTTATTTCCCATCATCAACAACTTTGCTACACACAACCCCTTCCTCATTGACCATTGGTAATTATCAATGTATGTGTTATATAGTTTCAAAGTAAAATTTATTGCCATCACCACCTTAATGCTGAGTTAATTGAATTTCCCCACAACAAATTAATAGCTTGCATCTTCATTTACCTTTCACTTTGTCTCTTCCTCTCTAGGACCATGCACTTTTAGCTTGGCTTCACCTAGGTGAGGATTTGATGGACTATGGATCTAGTCCTCCAATCTCTTCTATAAAACATCTTGAAATCCATTATTAGTAACCTCACAAGCAAAGGCTACTTGTAGATATATCAAAACAAAGGCCTGGATTCATTGTGTATTTGAAGTTGTTTGATCAATCCAAAATTTCACCTCATCTTCTTTTCAGTACAACTAGAAAGAGATGGAAAATATGCATTGGTAAATTAGTGCTACTTTCTTAACTTTATCAGAGTGGAGGATTGAGTGTTGATGGAAGTTAATTTTCCATCATACATAAGAGCCTCCATCAAAAGTTGCACTATCGTTTCCAATGAAAACCTTGTTCCTGTAAAAATCCCAGTCCCATCTTATATAGGAAGGTTGTGGTTGCTATACTCGTGAACTATTTCCATGCAATTTGTTGTAGTAGGCATTAATTATTCGAATAGATGGGTGTCTTGACGATGAACCACACTAGTTGGTTCGAAACGCGTCGACAAATGTCTGTCTACATGTGATTTACGCCGAAGTCATTCTTTCAACTATTATGGATCACAGAAGCCTCAATTCAACTATAGATGGGTGGAATCAAGTGAAAGTTTTTCATTGAAAAAATTATATTATGGAGAATACAGGGTCAAGCTCCACAATTAGAAACTACATGAAATGGACAGGGTGTTGGGTCCTCAATTATTTAGAGGAGGAATGTATATTTACATCATGGTTACAGTCCCATATAATTGCTTATGTAGATGGATTAAATATACTAGCCACAACTCACCAATCATTTAAAGTTTATATGAGTTTGGATTTAATCCTTGCTTTATTTCAATATAGTTTCAATGCTCCCTGTAATGGACCTCGTTTATTTTACTCAAGCCCAATGTCAAGCAAAATGAGTTATGGAACAAAATGACTAATTTAGCTAAAAAGACTAAGAGATTAAGAAAAACATATACTATCATAGAAATAATTACACATAAATAAATTAATGAGTCGAGAAACGCTAGGAGACAATGTCTCATCTGCTTCTAACTATGCCACCTTTACCACTGATGTTGATAGATGGAATCAAATGAAACTACCTATATGTGAAAAAACATAAAATTGGGATTAAAATGCTTAGAAGCTCTATGATCCTCACTCTAATGAAGAAGAAAGTGCAAGGTTTTTTGTTTTTGTTTATGTTTAAAAGGAATGGACAATTGAGGATGTTGAATTTCTAAGGATGCATAGAATAAGGGCAGGATTCTACAGAAAAATGAGCATGATAAGTCTGAGCAATGGCAGAGTGACAGATCTGAGGAATGGCTAAGTTAATCGAGAGTACTAACATATAAGGCTCCATGTCACACCTCCATAGGAATAAGTTGAATGGAATGTCACAGTACAATATAACTTTACGACAAATATGGAAGGGAAATAAGCCCAGAATTATAGATCTGAGACATAGAATAGGGATGCAGAGAAAGGGAATGGTTCTAGTGAGGGCACCTAGGTCTAGGACACAAAACTGTTGGCTCAAATAATTTAGCGAGGAAGGAATATGCCTACTCTAATACCAATGTTATAGAACACGCCTAAAGGCATGAGAATTAGATAATCATGTCATAATTTGTATTCACAAGATATGCATATAAATACGTTTCATTCTAGCCCCAAGAGTTAGCTCAATCGGTCAAATCAAGTGCCTTGCTAATGTGAGTTCACAGGGTCGAATCCCGAAAGCTCTTGGGGTCAGGTTAGTAAATAGGCCGATGGGTCTTGATGCCCTTCGGGTGGCGTCCACTCAGTGTTAAACAACCCTAGACGTAGCGGCTACCCACTGACCCAAGTATCCGTGAACTCGTATGTGAAAAAAAAAAATCTGTTTCATTGGCCCTTGGTTTTCATCTTCCAAGAGGGCTCTTGTACTTCTCATGATTGTTGATGTTCACTTGAGGCTTTTCGCCTTTCTCTCAGGTGAATAACCCAAAATTACATAACCCCAAAGGATTATGTTTCCGACACAAATAAACTTTGTATTAGGTGTTTAGAGTTTCTTTTGGATCTACAAGCTAAATCAAGATCCTCATCTAGCAAAAGAGGATTAGGGTTTGAATCATTCCTTAGAAGAATAACTTGGGTAGATGCGTTTATACTAATAAATCTATTTAACAAGAGAATATTACCTTCATTCCTTAGACTATGAATATCTTACTCTAATGTATTGTAAGGGAAAATTATTTTCTAAAATGTTTTATTTAATATATAAAAGGTAGAGTTCATAGGTGCAAAATAACAAATTGCTATAATTGATCTGAAATGGGTCACCTAGGCTTCTTGTATAAGTTACAAGAACCTCCCCCACTTCCAAAGCTTTAAATATTCCCAAGTCTTATTGATTAACCAATGCAGAATTAAAAATGCTTGAAAATATTGATGTATGTTGATATTTGATTTAAGCTGATTATATGCTTTAAAATCTGTTGTTTGTGCTGATATGTAAATGTGCTTGAACTTATATATAAATACATATAACAATAAATAATGCAATAGTAAAAACAAACACAAAACAATAATATTAATTTGGAGTTCACCCAAAACTCTTGGGCTATGTCTCTGTGAGCTCTAGTCAACTCAACTAGGCTCTTTGGGATTATGGCAAAGTCCTTTTTACAAGGTCTTAGCTCAAATCCACTGTTTTACATAGAAACGATGGGTTTAGAAACCATTTTATCCTTGGCTCTTGAAGCTCTCAGCTTTCTAGCTCTCGGCTCTCGCTCTAGCTCTTCGGCTATAGCTCTAGCTCTTGGCTCTGGCTCTGGCTCTGGCTCTTTAGCTCTGACTTTGGCTTTGGCTCTTTGGCTTTGCCTTCTTGGCCCTCTGCAACCATCATCTCTCTGGCTTTTCACTTGAACTTCAAGTGACCCCAAAGGCTCCCTCAGTTACTCTATGCAGTAGCTCTTCAGCTCTCTCTGCTCTCTCGGCTCTGCAACTACTTTCAGCATTTAGCTTGCTCTCAATTGAGAACTCTGCGTTCCTTTGAGGCATTTTCCTTGCTTTTCAGCTTCCTTGGCCGTTTCTCTACGTTCAATCATTCCCTTGTGGCTCTGTGGCTTCTCTATGCTATCTGTTTGACTGGCCCTCTAGCTCTACGACTCTGTGGCTTTCAAACGCCTCATCATCTACCAAAACACTACTTGTAGCTTGGAATGATGATTAGACACTGTTACAAGGGATTGTGGCCATTTCTCTGTCAAAAACCCGAGAATTGGGAAAATCCCATTACACAGAGAAGTCCAGAAAAATGCGTTATCGGGCATGATTTCGGGACCTGAAAATCTATTAAATCACCCCTATAACCCTTCAGATCCCCTTTTAAATCGCTTATCGCATCCCCACCATTGATCTGGGAGATCCAAATCTAACGGTTGTGGTTCCAATTCAGGTGGCCCTTTCGTACGGGAGTTAACCGCCCGATGAGGGTGGTTTCTCTCTCCTTAGCCTGGACATGTGGCATCCATTGTATGGGATCGGGCGGAGCCCGGCCCAAACCATTTACTACCTACAGCCTGCTCGAAATCCTGCCTGTTTCGTGATTTCCTTTGTATTTTAAAAATACATTTAAAAATGGAAAAATCCTGTAACTGGCTTTAGACAAATTTGAAATAATATGCATTTGCATTTTGAAACCCCCTTCGGGTCTAGATTCATCGCAACGACACATCCCTTCACTTTTTGTTTATTAAATGGAATATGCGAAATACATAGCAAAATGTCGTTGGGCGGATTTTAAAATATGTCAACTATCGCCTATATCCCTGTCAGGTCTGACCATCGCATCGTGTGTATATATATGTATATATCCCCATACCTCTGTGTAGCTCTGATTACGATTTGCCGATATCGGAATTCACGATATCGCATCAGCTCGAGGTTCTGCCTTTGCCTCGTGGTATTGCCGATTGCGATCCACCGATATCGGTGGCCTAGTCCCGCCTTTATGTTATATGTGCATGTGCCTTCCTTTGACCCGATTTGTCAGGGCTTGGAAATCGGGGGTGCTTCCCCTTTTCATTTAAATCCTCTTCCAATGCGATTTTCTTCATAAAGCCTTTTAGGCCATTTTTAAAGGATTTTGCCTCTTTTTCCAAAGAAACTGGGCATCGTTTCCATGCAATAACTTCTGCATCTTAAGTCCATTTTAGCCCATTCAAGTTGTAGTAGATTCAAAAGAAAAAGATCTCTGCAATGGGGCTATTTTTGAGAGAAGCCTATTATTTTCATTTTCCTCTGATTTACAAAGGATTTGTGCCATTTGGCACCTTTTACTTCTTTTATGAAGTCTTTTAGACTTAGAGGTTTTATCTAGGATCCATTTTTGGATCAATAATGTTAGACATTTTGATCCAAATGTACTACTTGAGAGGGTCTATATTATGAAGTCGAATCTGAGGAGAGACATTCTTTTTATATAATAAAATATTCCTCCATTTACTCTACAAGAGAGTTTCTTATTCCAAGCTAACCACAAAATAAATCCATCTATGTGAGAGACCTTAGACTCATTATGCTCCAAAATTTCAACTAAGAAAATAATATCAATTTCACTCGATATTCGACTTAACATAGGACCATTATGAAGTGGAAAGCTACACATGTTCTAAAAGAAGATCCTAAGTGTTCCAAATTCCTATTTTTACTCGCCTTTTGGTCTCTATCCCTAATAATAGTTTCCTATTTCTAATTATTTCCCATTTTCCATAATTCATAGCTTCCTTTACCTTTTGAGCTTCCTTCCTTAATTTATCTTCATCTATTGGGATGAGGTCCTCATATATAAATATTCTAGTCCTCTTAGGCTTGGAGATTTACTAAGTATGGATTTTTTTTGTTCATTATAGCTTCTTTATCAAGGTCAACGGTTGTCAACCATGGATAACCATGATCAACCATAATGGCTAACCAAGATCCATATGGTTAGAATGATTAACCAAGATCAACCATGGTCAATTGATATCAACCATGATCAACTAAGGTCAAGCAAGGTCAACTAAGATCAACATGGTTAGAATTGTTGAACATGGTAAACCAAGGTCAACCATGGTGAACCATGATATATATCTATGGTTAGAATGGTCAAACATGGCGAATCAAGATCAACCATGGTTGAACATTGTCAACCAAGATCAACGATGGTCAACCATGATCAATCATGTTTCACCATGGTCGACTCTGATCAACCATAATGGTCGAACATGGTCAATCAAGGTGTTTATGGTTGAATATGGTCAACCATAATGACCAATCAAGGTCTTCATGCTAAACCATGATCAACCATGGTCCACCATGGCAAACCATGGTCAACCATTATCGACTGTGGTTGAATATAGTTAAACATGATCAACCAAGGTCAACCATGGTTAAGCAAGGTTAACTAATATCGACATGGTTAGAATCATTGAACGTGATAAACCATGGCGAACCATAATATATATCTATGGTTATAATTGTCAATCATGGTGAACCAAGATCAACCATGTTCAACCATGGTTGAACACAGTCATCCAAGATCAATAATAGTCAACCATGATCAATCATGGTTCACCATGGTCAAATGTGATAGACCATAATGGTCAATCAAGATCCATTGATCAATAATGATCAACCATGGTCTGTCATTATCAGCCATGGTTAATAATGATCAACGATGGTCAACCATGATTAATCATGGTACACCATGGTCGACTATGATCGAAAATAATGTTCAATGAAGATCCATATGGTTAGAATGGTCGAACATGGTTAACCAAGGTATTTATTGTTGAATATGTTCAACCATAATGGTCAATCAAGGTCTCTATGCTCAACCATGGTCAACCATGGTCCACCATGACCAAACATGGTTAACCATTGTCAACCATGGTTTATAATATAAATCCTTGGGTTTAATATAAATCCCTTGGGTTTATAATCATGGTCAACGATGGTCCAATGTCACATTGTGACAAACATTGTCTTAATATGGAAATCAACCATGGTCAACCATGGTCCAATGTTGCATTCTGAAAAGGATTATCTTAATATGGAAATGAATCGTGTTCCAACGTCACATTGTGAAAAATATTGTCTCGATAATAATGGTCAACCATGGTCACATTGTGACAAAGATTGTTTCTTAATCTATTAGACTTATAATATTAATCCTTTGAGTTTATTAATCTGAGCATTCATTTTCCTAATTATTAATTAATTAATTAATATTAATTATTACAATGAATAATAATTATTATTATTTAATTACTTAATTAGTTAATTATTTAAATAATTAAATAATTATTTAAATAATTAATGAATTCTTTTAAATAATTAATTGTTTACTAAATAAAATAATATAATATATTCACTTAATAATAAATTACTTAATTATTAATAATGAACGAAAAATAATGAATGAATAGTTTGATTCATTAAGTGAATTTATTAAATAATTAATCAATTCATTAAATAAATTAATTTAATTGATTATTAATAATTCTTAATAATTCATTCATTTTTTATTATTAACAGTAGTATATAATTAATTTTAAATATTTTTTAATTAATGATGCTATTAAATTTAATTTACATATTAATTAATAATAATAATCGTATTTATAAACTTTCAACTTATATCAACCACATTTAATAATGTGGTTGTGCTAGTTATTATTATGATGGTGGAATGATACAAAAATCTAACCAACATTAGAATGTGACAAACATTTTTGCAATGTTACATTACATCGCAATTTATCCAACATCTCAATGTGTCAAACATTGTTGCAATGTTGCATTACATTGCAATTTATCCAACACAATGCATCATTACAAAATTAGTCAATCACATTTACTAATTTTGTTGACTATGCGTGACAATCAACACTCTTCAACTTTGATAAAACATAATCACCTTTCAATAATATTGATTAGTATTAATAATCAAACATAGTCAACCACATTGGTCAAACATAAACAAACAAAGTCAAACATAGTTCACCATAATGGTTAATCAAGGTCTCTATGGTAAACCATGCTCAAATATGGTCAACCATCAACAACTATAGTCAACTAAGGTCATCAAATATCAACATGTTAGACTGGTCAACCAAGGTCAACCATGGTAGACCATGATCAACAATGGCCAACCATTGTCAACCATTGTCAACCAAGATCAAACATGATCAACCAATGTCATCTAAGATCAACATGGTTAGAATCGTCAAACATGGTTAAACAAGGTCAACCCTTGCCAACCATGGCTAACCATGATCAATCATAATGGTCAACCAAGATCTCTATGGCTAGAATGGTTGAACATGGTTAACCAAGATCAACCATGGTCAATTGAGATCAACCATGATCAACCAAGGTCAACCATGGTCAAGCAAGGTCAACTAAGATTAACATGGTTAGAATCATTGAACATGGTAAGCAAAGGTCAATCATAGTGAACCATAATATATATCTATAGTTAGAATGGTCAAACATGGTGAACCAAGATCAACCATGGTCAACCATGGTTGAATATTGTCAACCAAGATCAACAATGGTCAACCATGATCAATCATCGTTCACCATGGTCAACTATGATCAACCATAATGGTCAATCAAGATCCATTGGTCAATAATGATTAACCATGGTCCACCATTTCAACCATGATCAATCATGGTTCACCATGGTTGACTGTCATCGACCATAACGGCCAATCAAGATTTGTATGGTTAGAATGGTCGAACATGGTCAACCAAGGTCTTTATGGTTGAATATGGTCAACCATAATTGTCAATCAAGGTGTCCATGCTCAACTATGATCAACCATTGTCCACCATGACCAACCATGGTTAACTATTTTCAAGCATGATCAACCATTTTTAATGAGAATATGTTAGTATCATCCATTGTCAACCATGGTCAATCATTATCAACTATGGTTGAATATCGCTAACCATGATCAACCATAGTTTAATATTGTCAACCATGATCAACTGTGGTCAACCATGATCATGGTATCTATGGTTAATTATGGTCAACCATAATGGTCAATAAAGTTATCTATGGTTGAAATATGGTCAATAACGGTCAACCCTCTTCAACCATAGTCAAATCCATGAACCATCTTGACCATTAATGTAACCATTTTTGTAACATTAGCATTAACATTAATGTAATATGGATGAGGGCCAACCTCATCAACCTTCATCAGCCTCATCAACCCTCGTTAACCATCCTCAACCATGGTCGATGAATCCAACCAATGGTGTCAGATATAACTACCACAACCACATTTAATAATGTGGTTGATATATGTTGATTGATGACATTTTCCACCTTTTACAAGGGCCCAATCAGTGTATGAAAATGACATTGATCAGCATATCAACCACATTGGTAATTTTGGTTATGCTAGTTTAGTCTTTTATTACATTGTGGAGTGGATTTTGGATACACTAGGTAGTCAAGGGGAGTTTTTCATTTAGATCTATCACGGAGTAAATAGGACCCACCTCTTGGTGAAGAGAGTTTGTTCCTAGATCAAATGAATCAAGGAAAATAATTGAAGAAATTCAAATGGGTTGAAGGCAAGGATAAAAATACCATATTTTTTCACATAGCTACTTCCAAACGAAAAGCCACAAATTACATTTGGAAAATTTAAAATGAATAGGGCAGGTTACTTCCATCCCTCAAGGACATCAAGAAAGAGGCCTTTAGATACTTTAGACAACAATATAAAGAGTTAGAGGAGGACAAAATTTTGGAAAAAATGGAGATGGCAAGCTTGTTCCCTCATCGAGTCAATGATGAAGATATCAACCTCATGGATTTCCCTGCTATCGAAGAAGAACTCTTACACATTTTGAAAGAGATGGAAAAAGATATTAAACTCGGGCTCAGACGGGTGGCCCATTGAGTTATTCATCTCCTTCTTCAACATTATGGGCCTTGACATTCTCCAAATGGTGGAATAATCTTGCTACTTTAGCCTCATTTCAAGTGTCATCAATACCACTTTCCTTACTCTCAATCCCAAAAAATCACAATCTCTAGGCTTTTCTAATTTTAGACCTATATCTCTCTATAATTTTGTTTAAAAAATGATTTCAAAGTTAATAGCTAACAAAGTAAAAAATATAATTTCTCTATATATTTGTCCGGCGCAGTTTGGTTTCCTTCCTGACAGGAGAATTCAATATGTGGTAGCAATTGCACAAGAAAACATACACTCTATCAAATCATGTAACTTAAAGGTTTGTCCTATGAAAATAAACCTTCTAAAGGCTTATGCTCGAGTGGACTAGGACATTCTCCACATGTTTGTTCACAAAATTTGTTTTCCTCAAAGACATGTAAAATGCATTATGGCTTGTGTTACTTCAACTTCCATGCAGTCTTAAGAATTGGATATCCTACAAATTTCTTCAAAATCTCATTAGGGCTCAGACAAGGATGCGCAATTTCTCCCGCTCTCTTCATCTTGGTCATGAATTCCCTAAGCAAAGGAATTAGAGAAACAAAAGTATCTGGAGCCATCACATGTTGCAAGGTCTCTAACAACATATCCACCACTCATTTCCTATTTGTCGACGATGTTTTGTGCATGGGGGCAACTAAAATTTCTGAGTGGGAGGCCTACCATCATATTCTCACCAAATTTGGTAGACCACCACTCATCTCCTATTTGTCGACGATGTTTTGTGCATGGGGGCAACTAAAGTTTATGAGTGGGAGGGCTACCATCATATTCTCACCAAATTTGGAAGACCTTGAGGCCTCATCCTAAATAGAGACAAATCCGAAATAATTTCAGTTGAGAAGAACTCAAAGAAAATTCAACAAATAGTGTTTCTATTTGGGATCAAATCTATATTTCTATCCAATGGGTTCAGATACTTGGGATGTTTTCAAAAGCCACGTAACTAATGAATCTTGGACTGGAGTTGTTGGTTGATCCAATTGGCTAATTAGCGTAGATGAGAAAAAACTATCCTTATGGGATCATAGTTGGCTCACTATAGGAGGCCGAGTGATAATGATAAAAGCAATCCTGCAAGGGATTTCTGTATTTTGGATGCATTTATTTCTTCATCCCTCGACTCTCATTCAAAAAATCGATGCCATAATGGCTATGTTCCTTTGGTCCAAATTTGGAAACATTGAAAAGTTCCCCCTAATCAAGCTTGGATCTCTTACTAAACCCATTGAGTCGGGTGGTTAGGGAATAAGAGACAACAAATGATTCAATCTATGCCTTCTCTCCCAAAATATGTGGCGAGCATTCAACGTTCAGGGAATCTGTATGAAAATCATACAGGGGAAGTGTCTCCAACACTGCGGACTAGATGAATGAGTTGCTACTAGCACACCTAATAATGGAAGGCGATCCTACATTTGAAGCAGTTTGATGTTGGCCAAGCATTGCCTTTGTAGAAAATTGAGTTGGCAAGTTGACAACGGGAAAAAATTCCCATTGGGTTGGATTTGATAAAGGGCCTTATTGGAGATCATAGCCTCTCTCCCGGAATCATTCTTCATTTGCATTAAATGGTGTCTAGTTGACTTGCAAAATCGAGGCCCTATTGATTTTTCCTCTCACCCTTGACCACACTCATATGAGTTGAGGCTTTCAGCTAAATTCGAGTTTGAATGGGAATCTTATAGGCATAAATTGTGTGAAGTAGGGATTGCATTATCAAACATATCTAACTTCCTTGCATGGGGCGACCGATCTACTGGGAATTTTATTCCTATATTTCTGGCTCCCCCTATCAAGCCCTTTTGCTGAGTGGACCATACCAATGCGGAAATGGGCAGCACCATTAAACTTAAATGATTTTCCTGGTTGACCCTCTTCAATCGTATTCTTACTGGGGAAAATTGAATGAAGAGAGGCTTTCAAGGCCCTTGCAGATGCCAAATTGTGGCACAACCTTCGAAGTTGTGACCACCTGTCCCTGAAATGCCCCTTTGTTGTAGACATTTCAGAAAAAGTCTCTGAGATGCTAAAGATTACTATTGATAGGAATTGGCCTTCTATTATTTCATGCCTTTGATACTAGTCAATGGAGCTAAGACCCTATAGAGTGATCAATCCCTTTGTATGTTTTCTGGGGGATTTGGGGCTCTAGAAATACTTTTGTTTTTAAGGTAGATTCCGAGACTATTTCTCCACATGTCTTAAAATAGTTGGGCACTTTTTTGAGATTGGACCATGGATTCCTAAGCCTCCCAAGGGCTTTGTCTCTTTTAAGGACTTGGGGACTTTAATCCTTTTGGCCTCTTTGATGGAGCATCAAATAGTCGTAGATGTAGATGTGGTGCTCTCATCAATCTATGACCTATGAGTGAATACCATTTCTAGTGGAATGGAGGAGATGGGACCAATTGTAGGGCAGAGGTCTTTGCCTTGTGGGGTATTCTTTAGTGTGCAGCTTGGCTCACAATTAATTTGATCAAGATAGCCAGTGACTCCAAGACCATGATAAAATTGGTACAGGGGAAGAACTTTCTCAAAGTCCCTCTTCTACACCACTTGATGGACAACATTCTTTCTGTGTCATCTCCTTCATTCATGTTTATCGAGAGCAAAACTTAGTGCGGATGCCCTGTCCAAGAGTGGGGTTTCTGTCCGCCCTCGGTTGATGTTTTTTGAATTTTTGCAAGATACTTCGATTTCTAATGCGAAATGATTTATGATCTAGTTACTCTTTGTCGGGTGGCTGTGAGGCGTTCCTAGCTACCTGAAATTATCTCAAATTGCCACGTGGTTGGGCACAACAATGGTTTTGTTTCCTTACGCATTGCATAGGACTTCTTGGTGTTTTTTTCTTTCTTGTCATGACTGCAATCTGTTGACGTACTTTTTTCTTTTCTTGGATGGCCCTTGATGTATGACAACTCCTAGACGTTATGTTTTGTCTTTTTGGAAAAAAAATAACTGAAGAAATTGCAACAAGGTCCCCAAGGGGAATTGCACTTCACACTGAATCCATGTGTGGTACCAGATCAGCGACTGAAACGACTACTCGCGCTCGCTTGGATGCCTTTGTTTTATGGGTATCTGGTTGAAGATCAGTCGTTACCACCACATAAATTGTGTACGTTACCACCACATAATTTTCAATTTGAATTGCCTTCAAATCGTATGGTATCAATCACAGATAAATGCCGTACAATAATGCGGATATTGACCGCCCACAACACGTCAAAGTTACAAACAAAAAGCTACATATCAAATGTCAAAGTAACCACTTAATAAAACAACGCATTCAATTTCCAAATATATTGTTACTATTTGTTTCATTCAGCATTGATATGCTAGAGATTGAACTCGGACGTAATCTTCATTATAAAATTTAGTATTTATTTTATTTCTAAATATGATTTTTATTGTATTTTATTTAATTAATATTATATAAATATTATTGAAATAAAATAAAAATAATTAATATTATTATAGTAATTATAAAAATATTTTATCTAGAGGTATGATTATTGATAATTAAAATTAAAATATATATTAGAAAAATACAAAATTATTGATAATGAATATGATATATTCTCAAAGTATTGATTAGAAATTAATTAAATTAGTACAGCTATATAAATTAAATGGCTAGTGAGTACCAATACATAATAAGTATTAAAACACTTCATCTTACTTCTCAAATTGTCAAAAAGAAAGATAAAAATTAACTACATTACAACTTTATTTAAATATATTATTATTGTTATTATTATTAATGATAAAATGAAATAATATGATTTAAATATATACAATTTTAAAAAACATGTAACAAGATTCTTAACGGTGAGCATTCACCCCCACTTTATCATTGATATTCTTAATCTATAAACAAGTTTTGTCGCAAACTAATACTATGAGTCACCAATACCACATGCCCCAAAAAACATAACCTATTTCATATGACACTTGTTTATATGACATTTTTTTAATTACTGAATATAATTAAAAGGGAAAACATGTATAACTTTTAAAAGAAATTTAAACCTTTGATTTTTGTATACCACTAATAGTATTTGCCAATATTTGGTGGATGTAGGAATTTAAATTGGTTCCTTAGATCGAACACCAAAGGACACTGGTCACAAACAAATCACAGATCAATACACCAGTATTCTTGACGTGGTTAAAACCCTCAAAGAGGAAAACAGTCCACGACCTGAGCCAACACAGTCACTTCAGACAATTTATTAATGTAACGAAAATTTACATAAGCTTCTCTCATGAACGACCACCTTACAAATGACCCTCCATGCCCTTTAATTAGAGATCATGAACCAATCGGGTGTTAAGCCATAGATGAAGTGTTGGTAATACCAAAGAGAGAATGAACTGTCAAATCACTTCATGTCTAGAACATATCATTACCGTCGGATTGTAAGTTACAAAAGTACATAGTAAAGAAACACACTTTAACTAACTCTACATTAGACCAAGTTATACTTAACTATTTCCTGTGTCTGAATATCCTAACATCCCCTCTTAAGAGCAATTTGGGGTAGGATTGAAGGATGTACAAATATGACATAATAGGAGAAGGAAGGAGGCATTAGAGCCTATCCCCCCCTTAGTGACAACTTCCTAAACTCCAACCATAAAACAAAGTTTAGTAAACTTCGCCTCTGTGAGAGCCTTTGTAAAGATGTCTGCAACTTGATCATCAGTTGAACAACATTGTACTTCAAGAACATGGTCATGAATGAGCTTTTTGATGAAGTGCATGCATAGTTCAATGTGTTTGTTGCACTGATGTTGGACTAATGTTCCAATTAGATACCAATCGCTTGAATGCATTTGAAATGCTTGCTATGTCTACGTCTAAGAGACAATGGTTTCCACGTATTCATGAACAAAACCAAATTTATCATGGACTTTGAATCATATCTACGAAAAAGACTTTGGATAATTTTTTTAGGTAAAAAATCAGGTTGTGCTATTAATCTTCTTGCACCATAGTAATATAAGCCTTTTCAGCAGTTCTTCATTTACTAGTTCTTTACATAACTAAATGACATTGATTATTCACACAAAAGTGTAGTCGGATGTTGTTGTTGAAAGCCAAACTCTAACAGGATATGACGAAGCCACAAGGCTTCCTTACTAGCTTCTACGGCACCACGATACTCTGTTTCTGTTGAAGAAAGAGAAATGGCAATGTTTCTTGCAAGCCCATGTAATAGGTCCAAAATCAAGAGTGAAGACATAACCTGCAGTATATTTCTGATCATCAGGGTCACTAGCCCAATTGGAATCAGTGAAACCAACTAATAGAGGAGATTCTTCTACTCTCTAATGAATCCCAAACTGAATTGTACCTCAACTATAATGAATTATCCTTTTAGCTTCTTTCCAATGACTTTCATGTGGGTTTTTCATAAACCGAGAAATAAGGCCAACAACAAAGGAAAGGTCAGGACGAGTATCGGTCAAATACAAAAGTTTTCCTACAAGTTGACAATATAAGGTAGCATCAACTTCAAGGGAAGTACAAGTGATTGAAAGTTTGGCTCTAGACTGAAAGGGAGAAGGGGCTGGCTTACAGTCTCCCATGTGAAAGTGGTGTAGAAGATCACAGGCATACTTGGACTGGGAAAAGGAAATACCTTCCTTGGATTGCAAGACTTGAAGACCAAGAAAATAATGCAAGTGTCCTAGGTCTTTCATTTCAAATTGATTTTTAAGGCTGGAATTCACATGGTTTATAAGGTTGGGATCACTACCAGTAAGGATAATATCATCAACATAAAGAATAAGAATGATAAGAGACTTACCCACTTTCTTGGTGTAGACAGTATTATCAGAATGACACCTAAAAAAGCCAATATCTAAAAGAAAGCTATCCATTTTTGCATACCAATCCTGAGGGGCTTGATTGAGACTATAAAGAGATTTCTTTAGTCGACATACAGGGCTGGAGTCTGTTTTTATAAAGCCAGGAGGTTGTTCCATATAGATTTCTTCATGCAAGTCCCCATGCAAGAAGGCAAATTTAACATCCATCTGATGGACTTCCCATTTGAAAGAGGTAGCAAGGGAAAGAAAAAGGTGGATAGAGTTCATTTTGGAAACAAGGGAGAAGGTTTCAATATAGTTAATGCCTTCAACTTGTGGAAAACCTTTAGCAACAGGACGAGCTTTATGGTTTACCAACTTTTCCATCTCGTCCAAACTTGGATTTGTAAACCTATTTGCATCTAACAAGTTTTCGTCCCTTTGCAAGAGGAACAAGATCTCATGTATCATTTGCTAATAATGAACGATATTCTTCCTTCGTAGCTGTGTCCAAATCTAGATGGCTTGAAGCTTCTACAAAGGTGACAGGATCATAACTCACTGAAGCTTGAGCTAGTAAAGAAGAGGCTCTATCGAACTAAGAACATGTACATCGTTGATCTGTAGGATCACCTGTAAGAGCACCTGCTGCATATTGAGTAGCGCAGACCCATTTTGGAAGCTGAGGAGCTGAAGGAGGATCCCGAGAAGGTGGGGGCGATTTTCATCCTCGCTGTCATCATCTGAAGAAGAAATATGTTAAGAAGTAGAAGGGATGGAGAGATGTTGTACATCCACCGAACTAGGCTCATAGGCCAATATATTTTCAGCAAACTTTAAATCTCTTCTAATGATAACATTTTTGGATTTAGGCGAAAGAAGTTTATATCCTTTAACATCATTAGAATATCCAACAAAAATACATTTTTCATTCTTAGGTTCTAAGGCTTTATGTTTCTCATCTAGAATATGGGCCCATGCTTCACTTCCAAAAACACAAAACTGGCTGACATCTGGTTTAATTGAGCTCTGTGCTTCTTCTAGAGTGATATTCTTTAAAACCTTAGTAGGAATGTGATTTAATATGTAATTTGCACAATTAGTTGCTTATGCGCAAAAATTAAGACTAATTCCTTTAGATTGAAGCATACAATTAGCCATTTCCTTTAAGGTGTGTTCTTCCGTTTAGCTACACCATTTTGTTGCGGAGTATATGGAACAGTGTGTTGCATCTGAATTCCATGCTCAATGCAAAAGTTGATGAATTTGTTGTTAACATATTCTTCGCCATTATCAGATATTATCATTAAGAATTTGATGTCCAAATTGTTTTTCAACAAAGGCCTTAAAGGCCAATAACATGTTAAATACTTCAATCTTGATTTTTAAGAAGTGTAATCAAGTACGTCTAGAGAAATCATCAATGAAAGTTAAGAAATACTTGTAGCCAGAGAATGAAACAACTGGAAGTGGACCACATAAATCACTATGCGGAAGCTGTAAAGGGGCTGAGGCGTGCCAAGAGGTACATTTTTCAAAACTATCTCAATGATTATTTCCGAGTAAACATCCGCAACAAACACCATCTCTGCAAGATATTGTAGGAAGATTTGTCACCATATTTTCTTTACATAGAGTTTGAAGGGAGAGATAATTTAAATGACCGAATGGCCCATGCCAAAGTTTGTTCACTTCATAATTATGAGCAACAAATACCGAGGGAAGAGTTGATGACCCAAAGTTGTTAAACTTATACAACCTTGTAGAATCATCAGCAATGTCAGTAGCTAAAACCTGTTTAGGATCTCTTATGTCCTTAATTACAACATCCTCAAGTGAAAATTCAACAGTTTTACCTTCACGTGAATGAGTTATATTATATACAGATAGAAGGTTGCGGGATAAGGTTGGAACACATAATACATCATTAAATTGACCATTTTTTAGATGAACAGTTCCAGTCCTTACAACACTAAGAGATCTATCATCACCAACATATATATTATTGGTGTTACAATCATTTAAATAAGAAAACATGACTTTGTTTTTCCCCATGTGGAAAGAAGCTCCAGAATCAATGAGCCACTCATGAGAATGAGAAGAAGAAGATACATTTAGTTCATAACTAGACCGAGATGCTTCACAACCACATAAGAAAATGTTATTCGTGAAGCTAAAGTTGAAGTTGAAGAGTGCTCCAAATGGATGTTATGCTTCTTCATTGTTTCTTCCAAGGCTTCCATCTTCTTAAAGCATTTGGATTGTAAGTGGGCATCTCGATTACAAAAATTGCAATGTATATCAGTCTCCTTCCCTTTGTTTTTATTTTCCTTATCATTTTGTTGAATTGATTTTTCATTTTGAGACTGAAATTGCTTAGGACCCTTACTTGGTTTAGGACCATTCTTTTTAGGATACTGCTTCTTAGGATTCTTTGAATTTGGTTGTTGATGGATAGTTAAGGCTTTCTTAGAAGAGTTTCCAAGATTAAAATAGACCAAGATGTAAGAGTTTTTCTTGTTCTCTTATTAAAGAATCACAAAAGGCATCAAAAGAGGGGGACTTGTAGTCTTGTCCTTAAGAAATAAAGGCTTCTCTAGTAGAATGGAAGGTGGAAACAAACACAGAGTAGGTTGGTCTCAACTTGGTAAGAATGGAGTAGATAAGGTTACCATCTTATTTCTTAATCTTAACACCTTCCAAGAGAAATATAAGGGTCTTGAACTTGGACAAAAAATCTTCAATGGAAGAGAAATTATTTGGGTCCAATGTAAGAAACTCATTTTAGAGTTGATGGGCTCTAATTTCATTTTTAATTCCAAAAACTTTAGTGAGTTGTTTCATTGCTTCATTAGAGGTATCAAGTTTTGCAATATGGAATCTAAGGTCCGGAGAAATAGAAATCCCTATCAACACATGTGCTTGATCTTTCCTGTTTTCCCATTTGGTTGCCTTATCTTCATCTTTAGGTTTAGTTTCTTTGCCTGAGGCTATTCTATAAAGACCTTTACTTCTAAGTAAATCCACAATGTAGGACTGCCATTGGAAGTAGTTGGTGTTGTCAAGAATAACTTGACATGAACTTTTCATTTTAATAGAAAATGAGGCTGTAGATGCTAAAACTCAGTATTCCAATGGAAATATCTCGAAAAATTAGGCCGATTCAATAAAAATGGCTTTGAAAATGGCTTCCAAATGAAGAAGTTATGGCTTTTCGAAGAAAAGTTGTTGAAGATGCCGACGAAGTGAGTGAATGTGCATAATTGAATGATA